>CAUHTR010005507.1:0-27510 GCA_959609185.1 Schmidtea polychroa | reverse complement strand
AAATTAATTAATAATTTCACGGGCCACTTACTATTCAATGGAATCGGTTTGTCGTTCGAAACTAATCTATTTTTCTCAGTAGAAAATTTTTCATATAAATTTTTTATTACATTTCCACTAAGTTTTTGTATGATTATTCCAATAGTATATAGGATGTCAAGGCCCATTTCATTTTTATTTTTCGTGAAAGAATATGTCGATCGTGCACTTCTGCATAAGTCAGACAATAATTCAGCACATTGGCATTGTTCTGGATTAAATGAGATCTGAATCAGATAGTAAAATTTAGAATATTACAATATCAGAAATATCTTTTTATTTCTTTTAATATTGATCTACAGTAGAAAGAAAGATAAATGAAAATTTGAAAAGAGTATTATAATAACTTATAGTAGGACAAATTCAATGCTTTCATTATTAACTTGAATGAAAGAGAGTCCTGCATTAATATAATTTTTTAACAACTGCTAACGAAAATGAATAAAAAATATTTTATCTAATGTCACTTTAATGCTCTAATTATATATAAAAAAAATTATTTTTGTGATTTAGTAAGACTTAGTAGAAATTCTTCTAATGATTGTCAATCACGTCAAATGCATACTTAAACATACAATATTTCCGAATTGAATCTGCTATCAGTTAGAATATATGAACGGTACTCAAAGTATTAACGCATACTAATTAGTAGCATAGTGAGAGGTTTAAGTAAATTATATGCTACATGCATCCATTTCATATACGTTATATCATTGACACAAATAGTGTTGTTTGTACTTTCGTGCGTCTATATTTCGGGTACACATTTTCACGAGGACATTTATGAGAGCACTTTCAAATTTTACAAAATGATAACTCCCATAGAAACCACTCTGTATTACCCATTTAAAAGTATGATTACGTTAAATCCTAATAAGCCAAATATTGTTTTAATGGAGCAACATATATTTGCGATAATTTTAGGTGAATTTTTATCACATAAGTGCCTGTGCATAAGAGGACAACCTGAATATTTTTACTGAAAAAACACTATTAATTTATTAGAAAATTTAAAGATATACAAAATTGATAAAATTAAAGAGCTTTTTCGTTGAATAAAAATTTCTCTTTAAATATTAGTTTTCTTGAAATTTTAATGTAATAGAACAAACTGTGAATTTTATAAGGGCCCGGAATCTGAATCACCGCCAATTCCAGGAATTTATTAAAAGTTTGGATACTGAATAAGGCGATATCGCATACAATACAGAAATAAGTTAGTTTAGTCAAAGTCAAATGTCAAAAAGATTTTATAACATACTTAATGAAATCAAATGTTTATGATATCACAAAACAAAACTGTAGCGGAACTTTACGATGACAATCTTTTTGCAGATTTAATACTTTTGTTAGATTTGACTTATTTATTAAAATGACTTAAACATCCGTCTTCAATGTAAAAGCAAACTCATCAATACAATGTTTCAAACCATAAAAGCATTCCAAATAAAATTGAAATTATGACAACTCCAAATAAATGTTAACCAAATATGATTCTAAAAATGGCGGTAAATACGCGGCTTTACTTTCCGATTTTATCAAAGAATTTGAAGATAGTTTTCAGGATATTTGGTAAAATAATTAATTGCTTTGTATAATTGCTACTCCATTTACAGTTGATATAGATATGCTGCCAGTAAAATCTAAAATGGAATGATTTGAAATGCAATCTGACATCCAATTTAAAGAGAAAATCAATCAAATCTCTTTGTTGGGCTTTGAAAAGTCATACCTATCTAGAGCAAGTATCTCTCACTGCCTAATCATGAGTTATAAGAGTCAAGAAGAATATCGAATAAAAATCTTGAGAACTTCTTGAAAATTGCATCAACTTCAAATCGAATCAAATAATGATATATTAGTTTCCCAAATTGAATGACAAATATCATAATAGTTTATGATTCAGTTTACAATAAATATATTAACTCAATAATAATAATAATAATAATAATAATAATAATAATAATAATAATAATAATAATAATAATAATAATAATAATAATAATAATAATAATAATAATAATAATAGTATTAATAATAATAATAATGAATAATAATATTAATAATATTAATTAATAATAATAATAAATAATAATAATAATAATAATAATAATAATAATAATAATAATAATAATAATAATAATGAATAATAATATTAATAGTAATAATAATAATAATAATAATAATAATAATAATAATAATAATAATAATAATAATAATAATAAATAATAATAATAA
Organism: Schmidtea polychroa; assembly: GCA_959609185.1. Classification (NCBI taxonomy): domain Eukaryota; kingdom Metazoa; phylum Platyhelminthes; order Tricladida; family Dugesiidae; genus Schmidtea; species Schmidtea polychroa. The sequence goes on along the minus strand of CAUHTR010005507.1, from coordinate 25,233 downwards.
TAATAATAATAATAATAATAATAATAATAATAATAATAATAATAATAATAATGAATAATAATATTAATAGTAATAATAATAATAATAATAATAATAATAAATAATAATAATAATAATAATAATAATAATAATAATAATAATAATAATAATAATAATAATAATAATAATAATAAACAATATAATTTATATACTTGATATAAATTTCTCAAGATTTCATCGTTAATGAACTTTTCAATTTCAAAATTATTTTCTATAAATAATTCAATAAATTCTGGCTTATCGTCTTCTAAACAATTGATAAACATTTTTTCAATTGTTTTTCGATCTATCTAAAATTAAAAATTCAATTGATATGAAAAATAAATATTTCGATGAAAACCTTTTGATATTTGGAAACTGAAAAAACCGCTCTATTGGCAATTTTTGGGCATTTGAATCGAATACATAATTTTAAAGTTTTATCTAAACTATTATTGTAGCCTAAAAAATACAAAATATTTTATAATTACAATTAATAAACTAATAATAATATTAAGATTATTAATAATATTAAGACTATTAATAATATAAGAACTTTTTTCAAATTTCACCACTGATTTCTTTTCTATTGACATTGTATTTATTGAAAAGCTTGACAATGAATCAGTAAAGATATCGATGTTTTGTTTGATATTGATGAATTTTCGGCACTGACTTTTTCAAGTGATTTTTTTAATAATATTAATATAAAGTGATATTTTTTTGGTAGTAGTATTAATTAAATGTTAAATAATCAAATGATAATTTAGGCCTTTTGCTGCGAAGATGTAGGATAAATCTTTGGTTCCTTACCAAGGCAAATCAAATATTTTTTGGCAGTTTATTTTTGATATTCTCTCGTTGATTCTAGCAAAATTCAATAAGTCCAAGTATTTTTTGAAAGCATATAGAAATGATTTCTTGGTAGCGGTATTAATTAAATGTTTAACAGTCGCCAAAATTATTAAAAGGCACTAAATTATGATCCAGTTATATAATAATAATAATAATAATAATAATAATAATAATAATAATAATAATAATAATAATAATAATAATAATAATAATAATAATTAATGATGTATAGCAATAATCGATAGGAGTTGATAAGCAGGGTTTTTAATTCTCACTTCTTTTATATATTAAAATATTTCGTGTAACTAATGACTTTTAAACCTAAATGTGTCTTAATGACCCTGATTAAATTTGTTTTTGATGTTTCTTTGCATGTTATTCTAAAACTGCATAATTAATTGTTTTTCTACGAACTTCTCCCAAGAAAACCTTTTTCCTTTTCTCTTTTAAATCATATTATCATGATATTACAACGTCTCGTGTGCTTTTAATCGAATTAAACGCGTTGCGTTGTTTTTCCACCTCTCAGTTATCTTAAAATTAATTTTTTTAAGATGTATATTCAATAATACAACCCTAACCCTTACAATGTTTCAAGAATATGAATGGATATATAAATAAGAACTAAACCATTTTCCATACTATTTATAGGTAACAATAAAATTTTGAATATATTCTATGAGGTTACATTTCCTCAACTAGCTTTTTAATATTATCCTTCAAAGAAGGTGAAAATAATCTCACTGCTAATTCAACTTCTAAACAGTTTCCCAGTTTTGCTAAAATTGCAAAAAAATAAAGTTACACATATGTTTGTAAAGTCGAAAAAGGAATAGGTAGTGTTTTTGCACAGTGCAATAATCCTTATGGATTTTAATTTTAAATCTACATATATTATTGTAGCTACTTCCAAAGTAGTTATTTTAGTGGAAACTTGTAGTATTAATTGAATCCATTTAAAATCAAGATTTCGAATACGTTTTTATTATTTAATAACATTAATATTTAAACAAATCAAATTATAATTTGTTCTATGAAAATAATTAATGCATAAGTAAGGATTTCAACATACATCCAACATACAATAATAGATTCACTTGAAAAAGGCAGTGCCGAAAATTTGTGAATATCAAAAACATCAATATATTTACTGATTCATAGTCTTTAAGCTCTTTTTAATAAATTCAATAATAATCTAATTTATATTTTAGAACGCTTCACAAGATCAGAGTAAAATAAAAATTGAATTTTAAACTGTTAGTAATTAGTTCAAGTAAATATTCTCAAATTAACGAATATAATGATGAATTTTATTTCTACAGCCTGGGTATTTATAGCAATTTCATCAACCAATTATTATAACATATAAATTAACATTTCAAATGTAAAAATAGAAGTACCAAGAATCATGGCTTCTAAAATTTTCTTATCAAATTTCATGTTATTATTCATCATATCATAAATGACGATCTATTTGAGTTGAATAATCAAAATAACTATCCAAAATATATACTTGTCTCTTAAAATTCCTGTAGATTTCACATAGAAAATTGATATACTCCGTAATTTCACCCTTTGATTTTTCAAACAAATGCTGATTTTCATTTACTAAAGCAGAAATATTCTCTTTGTGTCTAGCATTTATTATTTCAACAAATATTAATTAAGAAATATTAAAACTTTGAATTTGGTAATTCCATGACGCTTGCAATGAGGTCTGCAATTCCACCAGAACCTTTAACTATAACAATTGGTACTTTGTCATTCAGAACGGTATACACATGCTCCATAGCCATTCTACCACCTTCGAATAGGATTTGAACAAGAAAAGCATCTGCTAATAAGATAGGAAACATAAATATTATCGATAATTTCTTGAATTATTATGCTTTTTTATTTTATAGTGTTTGTTTAAATACAATATTTTAAACTTACGTACCAGTTTTTGTTGTTTGGTAGAGTAAAATTTTCATTAAAAATCATTAAAACTAACACGCTATTTTCAAATATATATTCAAATATATACAAGCAGGAAATTTATTCGTCAAACTTACGTACCAGTTTTTGTTGTTTGGTAGAAAATAGATCTAGAAGCAATTTACATAGAATTGTTTTGGATAGTATCGGGAGTAATTATCTCTAGTAAGAATTACATTTATGATCTGGATTTAGTAAACTTTTTAATGTCCTAAAAAAGAAAATCATATTAAATTTGTCGTCGCTTTTGTATAGGGGGTCTGAAAATGTGTCACGGAGTATTGCAAGAAGGGGGAGATAAAAAATTTTGCTATGTAACACAGAAAAGAATTTTTTCGAAATTGATAAATGACTTCACATAAAACCTTTTTAAGTATTAAAAACATCAATGATTGACGAACAATATCAGCTCTAGTAAAAAATAATAAAAATTGCGACTAGTGATGATAAAAGATGATACAATGCTTTCAGAACAGTTTAAACTTTAGACGAACTTACTGAAGATTTACTACGAGAAAGATTTGATATTGGAAGATTTACGGCATATTTTTAGACCTTAAATGAATAATACAAACGTCAGCTCAGTCTGAATCCACTTCCATAATTCCCATACTATGAACCAATAGTTCTTCAATATCTTTAACTATTAGTACATGTTGTTTTGTTATTGACGAGTCTTCAGAGTTGCAGGTAACTTCATCTCATTGGTTTCATGAACGAGAACGATCGACCTCCGAACCTTGGTTTTCATCAGCTTACGCAGCAAAAAATTCTTTTAAATTTATTTTCTAAATCAACTTTTGAAAAATGTTAACGTCATTTTAATTTTGAAGGTTCAAAATATGGTTAAAAAACAAATACTTCTAGTCCTTAAGCAAATGTGGTGAGGTCGCGGATATATTTTATGTGTGATTTGTGATTATTATATGTAATCTAGCTAGTGATTTTAATACGATAAAGTTTTGACGAAAACTGTTGCATGTAGTGCCTCCGCTTTATATATATATGTGTGTGTGTGTGTGTTTGTGTGTGTGTGTAAATATTATATCATAAATTTTGTTTAAATATCCAGAAAAAGTAAGTGTAGGAACTCAAAAATGCCAAGAAAGAAGATAAAATGCACCGAGAACATATTCACTTCCAAAATGTGCTATTTAATAAAATATTCGTTGAATGAGTTTCACTTTTATTGCACATTTTGGAATTTTGACAATTTGAAAACTATTACAGCTAATAAATATTCTTAAATTAATTTAAAAACAAAAAAGTTATTGTCAAAGTATGCATAAAAATAAAAAATTTCAAATTACTAAAATATTTTTACAGACACCATATAATTTAAAAATGTAATTTTCAAACAATTAAGTAAATTTAAATCCTTACTTTTAATTTTTAAATAATTCTCGAATTTTAATCGAAACTCGACTTCTTTGTCATACTGTTTTTCGGTACCATCATCACAGAATAGAAAATTATCATGAAGTCCATCTAGTGTATTTTTACCCTTTTCCTTTATCAAAGGACTTTTATAATAACACTAAAAAACCATCAAATTTCATATATTTGAATTATAATAAATATTAACTCTATTCATGTAAACAATAATATTTTAGGCAAATACTCAAAAAGTATTATTTATTTTCAAATTATTTTTTACCATATCAAATTTCAAGGTTAGATCCAATATGGTTCCTAAGTGTCGTGATGAATTATGTAATTTATCTACTGAATCAATGGCGTAGCCAGGAATTTATGAAGGGGTGGGTTGGAGTTGAGAAATATTTATTAATATTATGGTCAATCATTTCAAGCGTGTACGAATGAGGGTGTACTGAGAGTACAGACTACAGAGTACAGACAGATGTCACATTATTACATTTACAGTAAATAAAATAAAGGAAAAAAAGTTTCTTTCGTTTTTTTCTTATTTAGGTTTTTCTTATTAAGTTTTCTCGTGTAATTATTCCATCAACTAAAATCCTAAATTATTATTAAAATATTTCACAAATCTCTAAGTTCCCATCAAGTCAACTATGATCCATTTGTTATGTTAAAACAATATCAAAACAATAGCAAGCATATCAGATACATATCATTTTTAACAAAAACAAATTGTTATCAACACCTTTTATATGGACGTATATTTACAAGAAACTAGTTAAAACTTTCCTAGTCCAGTAAAATATTTGAGAAAATGAAAACATGTTCACATGTCAAGCTGCTTTCAATAGTTCTATTTACGCAGTTTATATTTGACCATTATTTTATCTGAACCAACCAAAAGTATAAATTTAAAGAAAATGTGTTCATCTTTTATAGATCAGTGTTAATAAATTAAATGCAACGAAAAATCCTCGTCAGTCTTTATCAAGAAACATTTATAATGCAATTTCAAAATAGAAGAGGTCAAAATCAGCTATAGATAGTATATTCTATTTTAAGCAATAAATAGTTTAGATAATGCAAATAATATTAAGTGTTATAAATGAACATCTTACCAGGCGATATTGCCCCTTGGAGTCATTAAATTGAAAAAAAGATAAATAAATATATTAACATAATAAGGGAAAAAAGTGGAATATCAAAATGAAAGGATTCATATAATTTTCATAAATCCAAATACCCGATATCTTGAATAGGTCGGGTATTTTTCGCACATAAATTTTATTTTATTTACATAAAATTACTTCATCACACACAAATTTTATTTTCGACACTTAAATTTAGAAAATGCCTATTTCACTACAAGCCACACAAATTTAGAAAATGCCTATTTCACTACAAGCCACACAAATTTAGAAAATGCCTATTTCACTACAAGCCACACAAATTTAGAAAATGCCTATTTCACTACAAGCCACACAAATTTAGAAAGTTATTAATATTAATCCTTCCAAGGGTTTTATGCAAGATTTTGCGCTCTAACATCGTTAATTATTGTCTTAAATTTTATAAAAGACTGGCAAAAATAAAGACAAAAAAATAAAAATGTCTAAGAAACCATTTATTAGACAAGTTGCCTTGTTAAACTAGTATTAGCCTTTATTTTCTTCGGCCTGCCACGTTTTTTTCTTTCACTAAGCAGGATCACATTGATTAAAGCCAACAATCCTTTTTCTTTCAGATATAGATAGACGTGAACGCATTTTTTGGTCTTAATAAAATTCCAGCATGAACAGATAACAGCTTTACAACTTTCAAAACCATGATTGACTTTTAGTATAATATTTTCTGCAACAAATTCCTTGAACGAGTTGAATCTGTCAAAATTAGACATGATCTTGTATCTCTTGTTCTCTAACAACTCAATGTCGAAATCAGCTAGCACAAATTTGGTTTAATCTTTAATGTATTGAATATATTTTATTTTATTTGATAGAAAATATTATAATTTATATTGCGTATTTTCTTTTAGAAGTCAAAGATTTTCATTATTTGAATTTTGTTTTTTTGTAAGTGTTGTGTGTTGTGTTTGATTATTTATTGTTAGAAGTACTAGATATGGTGCGGAGAATAAATGTCTAAATAAATGTTCTCGGTTTTTTATTTATTATCCTTGCCACATTTTTTATAAAGGTCAGTACTAATCACAAAATATTTTTCATTTAACACAGTATGTATTTTATTATCTATCATGTAGCTTACAAGCTTAAAAATGGGAGGAAAAAGGGCCTCATAAGTGGAAAAAGATAGGGCCTCTCCTCATCTAAATTCGGCCCAACTTACAATAAAAAAAAACCCTAGTCAAAGAAATAAGGAAAATATGGTAAAAAACTATTTTGTAAAATAAATAATTAATTTAAAGTCAAATCGAAAAAATATTATTTTTTATTTTTAAAAAATTTGTTAATATTAGTGACAATCATGATCGTTACCACAAAAAAATGTCAAAATAAAACACTTTTAAAACAAACTTTTATTTCAAAATTTAGTAAAAAAAAATACAAAATGTGGGTGAAAATTTAAAATTTGGTTTTCTATTTTATCATAAAAAATTTGTAAGCAATTTTGAAGAACTACAGAAATCGGAATGATGAAACACTCTAGTGCCATTTGTGAAATGGAAGATCCAAGGCATACGAAGTACTAAAAACTCATTCACATTTCTACCAGTTGATGTTTATAACCTACATCCTGTATTAATATATATTCAAATGTGTTTCAGTAGAAATACTGTTCAACAATTTCATCGAAATATGCAACAGAATAATTCATGGTGCCAATAGCACCATTTAATGATAATATTTGATAGGAAATTGTATAGTCATCAGGATTATGTATTTGAAGTTTCAAGTCGATTAAACATTGGGGCTTAGGTTAAATATCAATCACAAGACTTAGATGTAACTGATTGAGTAAGTTATATAAAACTTATAAAAGTAACAATGGAAAGCATTTGAAGATAATTTAAAGAAGATTAAAGGAAACTTGAATATAAATTAGTTGATTATTATTATTGTTGTGTTGCAAAATTATCATAGGCCGCAGAAAATTGCTTAAACATGCGATTATGTACAGGTTATTTGATAAATTTATTAAAAAGAGAGTTTGAAGACTATAAATCAGTAATATATCGATATTTGTTGATACTCACGAATTTTCGGCACTGCCTTTTTCAAGACTTGTCTTCAAACTCTCTTTTAATAAATTCAATGGAAAAAATAATCAGTGGTGAAATTGGAAGAAATAAAAGTTCTTATAATAATATTTGATAAATATTTTACTAAAATATTCGATGGAAATATTTTAAAAATCATTATTGTTATTATTAAAATTATTTTTTATAATAAAATCTTATGAAGAATTATTATTTTCACTAAATTTTGATCACTTATTATTTTCTCAAATATTTATAAAAAAATTGATTATAATATAGTTTATTAAAATACGTTTATAATTAAAAAATTATAACCTCCTGGGAAATCAATTTCTGATTGTTAGCAATGGAGCCCCATGTATTTATACCAATTAAAGATACTTTATCTTCCATATCTTCTTGATGAAGTCTAAACTCATAAATGGTTTCACTGACCAGTTTATGAATGCCAATATTGAATCCACTACTCAGTACTAAAGTTTCTAGAAAAATTATCATTTAAACAATATATTTTTCCTTCTGTAAATGGGAAAAAAGTTCAACATAAAAATACTTATTTATCAATCCAATATTTTAAAATTATTTATTACTTAATTATGTATTAAATTTTGCTATAATTATACCCGTGACTTTAATATTTTACAAAATCTTTATTTAAAAATATAAGTGACAATCAAAAATTGACAAAAAATTCAAATTGTAAATATTTATTACTAAAAATTAAATATAAGTACAGGTCGAAACCTATGAATTCGAACTCTGTTTCATTTACCCCTATTGTAAGAAGAATATTTATATATCTATTTAATAATTAATTTAATTTGTTTATTTCTAATTATCAAAATATTTTTGAATATGTGGTGGATGAATAAATTTTGATGAATTTCTCAAAATATGAAAACCAAATTTCTCCATTAATTTATAATGTTGTTTGAATAATACAGTGACTACTCTTATCCGCCAATTTATTTTTGCAAAAATGAATATAAATAAGTGTAATTTGGTTTAATTTATTATATTATATATTTATTTTATTAATTATTTTTGTTTATAATTTTTGCTATTTTTGTATTAAATATGACTTTGGATAACTGGATCATAAAGAAATGAATTTTTTACTAGATTTTTTAATAAATTTTATTATTTTTTACTCTACAAGCCGCCATTTTCTAGAAACCGCCATCATTTTTCATAGTCCTGTTTTTGGCGGATAAGTTAATATTTACTGTATATAGTTTTTGGCTTGACTTTCAAATGACGGGTTCTATTTCTGACACTCGTAATTCGAAACTTCATAATTCGATGTAGTTTAAAATTTATATTTAATACATTTTTGTCTTATTCATTTGATGTTAAAAAATTTTTCCATTTAAACAATAAAAATTTAAAACTCTCGATCTTGAAACGAAACTGAATTCAAGAACTTTAAGATGGTAGAGCTCAAAAGAATGTAATAAACTACCAGAACGAACCATATCAACTGTAAACAATTTAAAAGAATCGGACAAAAAATTTCAGAGGAAATATAGACAATCTTCTAAAAAATGACATCATAATTTAATTTCAAGCTGAAACGTATGAATGAACTTAAATTATGGCCGCTTCAAAACAAACAGAGAGTGGTTCAATTATTTCAAAATTTGATGTGATAAAATTGAATTGTTTGACTTGAGATATCACAGAATTTAACCAACTCTTTTCTTTTGAAATTATGAGGGAGATAATTTTTACAGTGGAAATGAAAAATTTGCTTTTAGGAAATATATGTCGTTCAAAATTTTTACAAAAAAACAAATCCAGTATTAACCCATCTATTAGTTTGATAACTATTTAATCTGCTTTTAATTTTAATTTCCCATATCGTCATTTCTTTTCAAATTACGGATAAATATTTTGTTAAATATTTAACAAAATAATGATCAAAAAATCTAAAAAACAAATGAAAAGCAACAAAAATTTCTTTTCAAATTTCACTACTGATTTCTTTTAAATTGACTTTTCCAGCATTTCATACCAGTTCAATAACCCAAAGCCACTGCCAATTAATATTTAATGAAAATAAAAACTTACGGTCATGTTTCATAACATTAATAAAACCTTGTTTCAAATTCTTTTTATGCTGATTGGATATGAATCTAAACTTTTCCAAGCTGCCATTGAAAGATATAATTAATTTAGGTATTGTTAAATTCCAAGGCTCGGTCTCAAAAAGTAATTTGTATAAAGATTCACAAGTTGATTCAGTATTTTCCACACAATCGAATCGGATAAACTAAATATTACCAAATTTAAAATTTATTAACATTAAACCCGATAAAGATTTAACATTTTTACTAAACAATTTTTTAATAATTCGGATATGAAAAATGGATACCTATATGCAGCACCGGCGCTAGAGTTTCAGATGATGTGTGAAAATTGCATATTACCGCCTTCGCATTCCATAATAAGAGTAAAAAAACGATAAATGCATACATAACAAAACAATATAACTTTATTACTTTTAATTTAATTCATATTTATTATAAAAACATAAAAATCTTATGAAAATAACAAATTTCTGTACAATTTTGCCGCCTTTTGTATTTTTCCGCCGTGGCGCCTGCGTGAAAATCACGCATCGTAACCGCCTCACGCCGGGCCTGCCTATATGATCTGGTATATTTACAAGGAAACTTTTCTCAGCCGGAATATTTACTAATTTAAAAAGAATTTAAGTAAAAATTTTGAAATTTTAATTTCTTTTCATTTTTTTGTTTTACTTATCAATCCGCTGTAATTTTCTAAATATCAACTACAATTTCTATATTCCTGCGTTTCACTTACAATTAATTACAATTTGACGTAAAAATGTATAGAAGAAATTTTATTATTATCATTAAATTTATTGTGATGTCCACAGTGGATGAAAACCGGTTAAATGGTTTGGCTTTGTTGAACATCCCCAAAAATATAAAATTAATTGGCAAAACATGAACGAAAAAAGAATATAAATATTTAATCTCAATTTCATCATTTGTATATTAAAATTAATTAAAATAATCAAATTTTTTCCAAATGTGTATACTTCTAATAAAAATATGATGAATAATTATATTGAAAATAAATTGATTTTCAAGGTTGCACAATAAATAGAACAATAAATATGAGGAGCTACGTAATATTAAATCATAATATAATAAGTCTTGTCCCATTATATATAAGGACGTGATATAAAATAAGGAAGGTCGAGTGTATAAATTAAAATAGATTAAAAAGACGAGCATGCTTGATACTGAAGCAAAGATAAGTGTATTGGAATACGATTCATTCAAAATTTTTGAAAATGTAAAAATGCAGAAATCTGATATAAAAGTTAAATACACGAATGTTAGTAAAATAATTTTGATGTAAGTCAAATAAAATGTAAATTTTAATTTAGATAATATTTCCAAAACAGTGAAGTTTATAAAGTAAGTTATATAAGTTATATATTATATATATATATAAAACTTAAACATTACATAAATGAACAAATAAAAACAGAATAAATATACATGTATCTATGTGATTAATGGGACAAACATTATTATATTGACTTGTGATAATAAATTATATTTGATTATTAACAATTTTACTTTGATTCATTTAGTTATTTATTAATTATTTTATCAATGGAATATATGTGATTACATGTTTAATCATTTATTTATATTTTATCTCAATATTAACTATATTATTATTGTTATTGTTATTATTATCATTATTATTATTATTATTATTATTACTATTATTATTATTATTATTATTATTATTATTATTATTATTATTATTATTATTATTATTTTGATTAACTTATGTTGATTGTTTATTTTTTAGTGCACAGTGGCACAATTCAAGAAAAATCAAATCAACCAGTTGTTTGATCATTTACTTTGCACTGAGTGCAAGAATGTTTACTCTTCATGAAGAGTGTTTTTTAAATTTAAAATTCATGTGTTTTGACATAGATGTAAAAAACGACAGGAATGAAATTAAAAACGGTAAAAAACGACATTTTTTGCCAAAAAATAAAAAACGGAAAAACAGATAAAAAACGTGAAATTACATTAAAAAATAGTTTAAAACTTCTTAAACTATAAATTGTAAACTTTATGCCATTATCTATCAAATTTAACGAAATTTAAAACTGAACTCGTAGTTATGAAAAAGGTATAAATTGTACTTGAAAAATTTACTATTATAACACTGAGTCGCCTAACTAGGATTTAATCCTTTCAGTTCTGCAACTAATCCTCATCTTTGGATGACCACTCCAGTTTCTTCAATTGGATTAATATCAGTAAGTTTATCGGTTAATCGAAGATTAATTTGGACAAAGACAACATTTCGTACTTTTGCGCAGTTCAGCCGATTTCCCTTCTTTGTGTGGATAAAATCAAAGGTGGACCAATTTCTTTCACAAGCCGACGCTGATGACACTTGCGATAAAACACGACTAGCCACTTTCTGTAGTTCAGGCACATGAGCCTCAAATGCTAGTCACCAACGAAAAGCTAGCATTTCTTTCGCAGCAGCAGTTGCCACTTCGCGTCCAAACAGTCCCTGGCCAGCACGATAAACACTATGCTGCTGTATTGCGTTTACCTGAGACTGTACGTGATCATTATGAACTTTCTCAATCATAGCGTGAAATCCTTCTTCATTTTCATGTTGTAGGAAAGCTCTATATTCAGGGTCTGGTATAAAACCTGCCGAATGAAGATCTGTGTGTAACATTTTCCAGCGAGTTGCGACAATGCATTCTGACTTGCGTCTTCTTTCCCTCATCTAAAGTAGAACTGTTAATATCCTGATCAGCTTGGAACATTTTCTAGTATACCTTTCCTAAACACACGGTACGGATCCATCAACTAAACGTAATACAGATATAAATGGTGCACAAATCGAAGTCAATTGTAACAAAAGATTCCCAAAATTGGTTATTAATTATGATTTCCGTAACAGACTTTCCCTTTTCAGTATACTTTAGTCCCGACACTCACTTCTTGTAATCGCGATCCATGACAGTTTCTTGCAAAGCATCTTTCGTCTCATATAAACGTTGTATCATTATAAAATAACCTACAAAGCGTGTTTCACCAGGTTTTAGCAATTCCAGAGTGGAATGTACCCGTAAGAATTTCAACGATACTTGACTGTTTTTCAGATCTATGTCAAAACGTGCTGGCTATCCACAATGCTTCACTCAGCCTACTCAATTCTCTAATCAGTCTACCGCTGTGTTATCTCTCTTATTCCGAGAACGGTGTCAAGAACCTTATTAAAAATATTTTTAGACAAATTAAGAACACATTATTATAATTTATTAAGTATTAATATACAAAAATTAATATACAAAAATCAATTAGCTTTTAATTGAACTAAACCTTTCTATATATGTAATTAAATATATTTCAATGCACTTAATATAAATTATTGAAATATAAAAATAGAGTTGTACTTTTTAAGAACAAGAAATCACCCCACAATAGCAATCATTGACAAACAACAATTGTCAACAAAATTTTGGTACATAAGCAGACTGATTTCTCAGTCACATCACTCAAAAAAATAAAAGCTTCTAAGAAGAATTGCAAATTCAGAAATTGGTATTGCAATATAATTTAGAGCATACCTATTTACACATCCGAGCTCAGGAAGCTGCAAGCATTCACATAAAACATACACACGCATATATATAAAACACAAATTGAAGCAATTTTGAGGTGATTGTTAACTTTATATTTTTAATTTGTAATTGTGATAATTAAATAAATTTATTGAACCAGTGTTTGTGTTCTTATTTATATAGGAACCATCAAGTTGAGATTTGAGAACCTCAAACATTTCGGAACAAATCGACGACAATGAACACAGACGTTTTTCAAATTGTTTTAATTGCATTTTCTCATCTTAATATATAGCGCTAAGGTTTTCTTCCACAAAAACCCAATAACTTATTTCCATGTTCTTCAGAAAGTGAAAGTTTTAGATTGCTGTCATTAATCTTGCCATGTAGGCTATTTCCATATTTTCAATATTTAAAAATTATATATTTGGTAGAATTTTTTGGTATTCCTATAAATTTTCAATATGGAAATAATTTTCGCCATTTTCTATAGAATTTATGAATGTGACTTCAACAGTTTTTGAAATTCTATATTAAAATTTACAATTTTTATTTTCTTGTTCGGGTATCAGGATTTATAGATGGTCTAAGCAATATCTGAAATCCTACAGATAATAAATTGATTATAATTTATAAATAAATCTTAAAATCTCATCTCTTCATCTACGCAAAATTGAAGGATTTTGACAGAAATTTTGGAAATGCTAAGGAAATATTAAATTGATTTTAACTTTAAAGTAAATCTTACAATGATATTTCATCATTTGCACGAAAACTCAAAGTGGAATCGTTAAAATTTTAATGTAAAATATTTGTCACCATCTTTTTTTCCAAAAAATTGTCTATAATTCTATTATAGGAGTGTATCTTATTGCCTCATAAATACATATTGAAAGTTTGGATGCATTTATTTAGTATGCGTCGTGTTTGTGTGCAGTATTTTTTTCTATCACCTTATCAATTTGTAAGTAAATATAGTGTATCTCACTGCAATTGGAAAGAATAACATCAGAGTTGGTATGTTTCTATATTATAGCGTTATTGACTTTTTTATATTATAGATGTATTTTATTGATGTTTTGTGTAAACAATTTACTTCTTAGCTGTTAGTCTAAATCTTATTATTGAATTTTAGTCAAAGTTTGGGATCATCGAAAAAAAAAGACAGCCGTCTTTTTTTTCGGTATTGCTAAATAATAAAAAATAAATAATAAATAAATTTTCAGAGTTCCCTCCAATGGATTTTAGTGAACGATGGTTCATTCCAAAGGTCATTTTTAGTCAGACCCTCGAAGGTTTATGGTGGGTCAATAACCTTCAAAGGGTTAAAAACCTTCGAATTTTTCAAACCTTATAATATGTATATCAAACAAAAGTTATACTCTGAGTTTATCCGAGAAGATATTTTGTCCCCTATGGTTATTGCTCACAAGGGTACTGGTCACACTCAACATGTCGTAAGTTATTTTCAAAGTTTAATTATTATTATTTTTTTACTGGGGGTCCCGATAATTTTTGGGCCCGTCTTTTTTTTCTCTGATCCAAAGTTTGCTTTAAGTCTTTATACATAAAATAAATTCTGTTGGGTTAGGATTTATTAAAGTCGGCTATCTCTGGCTCCTCGTGTCCTTTACCAAACAAATAAGTAAAAACCAACACAGAACTACTTTATTCAAATTATTCCACAACTACAATTAGTCACTTTATTTGCACCTTTCTCTCAAGATATTTGTTATCGCAAAGTAAGTTGATTAAAGGGTAATTAATTATACGAGTATACGATAATTTATAATTCTCTTTAGCTTTACTTGGATATTTTGTCTTAAGTTTCCCTTGGAGTTTCGTAAACTTTCTTATATTGTTTTCCTCTTTCCAGCTCTTTTTCTACTTTTCTGAGAAAGCTATTATTTTGTAAACATTATTTGAAATCTTTAAGGTGATTATTATGATCATAACCATCTAATTTGTTTACTCTTAACTGGCACTCAGGTGAGTTTGCTTCAATAATTATCTAATTGATCGAGTCTTATTGCGCTTTGAGATTTTCCGCTCAGATTTTCCATTGACTCGAGCTTTCCATTAACGATTAATTAATTTGTTTTTGCATTATAACTTTGTCTGTGTACTTCTTACTACATTTTTAATATTAATTCTGGCCTCGTCTTCTCATTTGGCGTTTAATCATATCAATTTCCTCCAATCAATATTTGTTTTCAATTTTTATAAACTTTTACTGAATTTTCGCACTTTTATTATTTTGGTGTTTTTATTGATTTTTATTTTGCTTCCGTTTTATTTTGTGCTTTTATATATCATTCCAATAATTTAAAATATAAAGAAATTTTTTGTTTATTAAATAAATTAAAATTGATCGAAAAGTTAATAATATTGATTTTAATAAAAATAATTTCAATTCTAATTAATTATTTAAATTTATAAAATTAGGATGATCAATTATTTCTATTTTTCATTGATTATTCGGGGAGTGTTTTTTAGCATGAGATCTCTGGTGGCACATGCAAGCAATTCTATTAAATGACCGCGACCGCCCGGATGTTATTTAAAAATAAATTATTTTAATTAATCGAATTTTGTGGTTTTTTACTTTAGGATCGTAATCAGTGGGCTTGAATTCAAAATCTGTGAATCGAATATACCCGTAGCTATTACAAGGATTGATCACGGTATTATTGTCAAATGACCATTTCTCGTCTGGTTTTGAGGTTTCTTTGTGGTCAGCAATTTCCCGGCCGCATTCACACAATCCTTTACTTTATTGATCAAATATAGGCGATTTGTTAAGCATCATTACTTTGTTTCTTCATACTTATAACAAGTTCGAATTTTGAAATTATTCTCAATGAAATGAACAGTATCGGTCTAGATTTATAAGCTCAGCCATAAATGTATAAAAAAGATCTTACTGGAAATAGTAAATTACCTAAGATAATCTATGTTAACTTAGAAAACGATTTAGAATAAATTTACTTTTACAAACGGTTTTACCTTCAGTATTATCTGATTTTAAAGTCATTGTATAATTAGAAATATTTACTTTTTAAATTTTACTGTCTGAAATATAATTTCAAATAAGTAGTTAATTTAAATTAATTGAATTTCACTTGATAAAAGAAATGTAATATTAAACTCTAAAATTAATTGCAAATTTTAATTTATATTTAATTGAAATATTAAATGGAAATAAATTTACAAATTTTCAACATTAAACTACTTTAAATTTTATATTTACAAAGGCAAAATTTTTAACAGTTACAAATCATTACAAATTTTAAAATCTATGAACTTTTATTTCATTGACAAATTTAAACAATCAAAATAACTATATTATTTATTATAAGAATATTAAAAATTATAATTACTCATTTACTTTTTTAAATTTTCTTGAAAACAGGATCATTGTGCAAGTATACAAAACGTGATTCAATTTAATAATTGCTTATGATATTTATTTTTTTCCGAAACTAATTAAAAAGAACATATAGTTTTGTTCCAAATCGATAATAGATAATAAAGTTAAGTCTTTGAACATTAAAGAAGTGTTTCTATATCAGTTCTCTTACAAAATTCTAGATAAGATGGATTTTGCGAAGATTAGAAAATTGTAATGTAAATATTATTCAAAATCTAATTAATTTATTAAATTTACTTTAGGTTGACCTTAAGTTGACCTTATGGTGACCTTAAAATTTGAGCTCAGCGGGCTATTGACCCTGAGTAAGACGTAATATACCTGTGTTACGTCACCCATGACGTCATATGTCTTTGCTCAAGGTCCACATGTTACCTTACTTGACAGGATACCGTCTCATTCATGACAATACTTTAATTCATAGTGGAGCAATATCTCCAAATAATTACATAGAACAACTGCCACCATATAGCCCATTCCTCAATCCAATAGAAAGCTTGATTAGAAAAATCAAAGGCAGCATCAGAAAAGTAATATCAAGGACAAATGGATTTAGCTTCATGTCCTTTACAATCAGATTTGGCATCGTCAAAGAGGCCATCGAAAATGAGCTGCAGAAAGAAGATTATAAAAATTTAAAAAACTATTTAACACATGTACGCCGCTTCTTTCCTAATTTTATTAAAAAATAAATGTCTTTGGTGGTTACTTTATTTATTTATAGTTAAAAACATATTCGACTTACATTATATCGAAATAATTCCAATTAATTTTATAAAGTTCCTAATAAACACCTGAAATTTAATTATCAATATGTTATATTATAAATGCTGGCTAAAAGTAATATTTAAGAACTTGAATAATGATCTCATAAATATATAAAATCAAAATTCAATTCTTAAAAGTTAATTAAAATTAAAAAACTTACCAGAAAACCATTTTTAAAAATTGAATAAATGAAGTTATAAACTAGTGAGAACACCAACTTGTATTATAGAGGTGGCTAAATTTCGGAATTGGGTGTACACCAATCTGCGATTGATTATCATCGAATGAACATTGATTTAGCTTTTTATAATATAAATATTAACTTACCTATAATTAAATGTGTGTGCGTCATAGCCAGTATTGACATTGAATTAGCTTGGCGACATTAAATTGGAAATTCCACTATAGAAAGATAGAAAAATCGCTGTTGGAAGAAAAATAAATAAATACACACAAACACGGTTCACAAACTTTCTCTAATAAAAAATACACACTATAGGATAGGGGTGGGCAAAAGCCGGCCCTTTTGCTTATTTTATCCGGCCGTTGAAAAATCCCGCATGCAATTTTTTAAATCTCTTTTATGCGATTTTGTTGAAATCAACAGTATTAGTGTGCGTAGTATATATATATAAATAATGAAAAATATAAATAATAGACAGTATCATAATTTTGAACAGCCGTAACCATACTACTTTAATGTATGCAACATACTCTAACAAAGCGCGTGGTTGGCTGACTACATAAAATTGAACGTGTACTCCTCTCACTCTTCGAAGGATGACAGGTCACAGCACGCGTACTGTTTATTTTGATTTAGCACTGGTCACATACTCGTCGCCATTTCTTTAAAGGTCACGTTTCGCATTAACTATAAGTATTCTATTTTAACGTTTGATGTTTATCTTTTCTTTTTAAAATTCTATTTACTATTATATTTACAAAATGCAATATAAACATAAAAATGTAATAACTATGTATCAATATTAAATATTTTGTATCGTTAAGATATAAATATATAACAAAATAAAATCTGTCATTAACTGTTTTATTTAATGATCATTAATTTAATATAATGCATCATATTTTTTTTTAAATTACGTGACATATCTTACTGGCACAAATTGTTCGCATGTACACCGAAGTAAGACAATTTCTTGGACAGGAAAAAAACTCCACCCAAAACATTCGCATGTGCACAGCGTAAGCGGTATAGTTCTCCGCCGCGGGAGACATGTTGGAAATTTCATCTTGGCCCGCACTTAAAAGTATTTGTCCACCTTCGCTATAGAACATTGATTTAGCATACGGGTATTTAATTAGCTAAACATTTTCAATTTTAAATTAATTAATTATAAAAAAATGTATGAGAATATGTCAGAAGCTTCATCAGAATCGACTATTCTATTTCAAGAAATTTATAGATGAATGCTCTTTCAATACACGGACTAACAAGAGATTCGGTAGATCACGAGTAGGCAATCGAATTTATAGCAATATGCCAACAAATCGAGGTCCCAGTATTTCTCTAGTTTTGGCAATATCCAAATATGAACCAATCCATTCACAAATTATTATTGGCTTTTTAAAAGGAATCATATTCAGTCATTTATAACCGAATTGACTGTGAAACGATGGCTCTGGATTCATTTTGATCTACAATAATACATCCATCTACAATAATATATCTTCATTGAATAATCAAATTGAAAAGTTGCCATATAATCCATTTTTGTAAATTTAATTTACCTTGGATAATTTGTTGTTATATTATATTATTGTATTTATTAATAAGCTTGACTATGAATCAGTAAATATATCAAAAATATCGATATATTTACTGATTCATAGTCAAGTTTTTTAATAAATACAATGTCAATGGAAAAGAAATCAGTGGTGAAATTTAAAGAAAGTTCTTATAATAACATTATATTATCATATTATTCATAAAATTTAGGAAAATTAAATATATTAATACAACTTAGGCCAAGTTTTGCTGTATAGTGTTGTAATTCCATTAACTGGAAACATTTTAGATTATAGAAATTAAAATTTTAATTTATTTCAAATTCCTTATCTCATTTATCTCATTAATTTTTATTTTAATAAAAATTTAAGTGGACTGCTAAATTTTATATTATACTAATCATAAATGTTCGAGAAAAATACTGCGACACTGTTGCGTAACAGTGTCGAACGACGAAACTATTATGCAATAGTTCTAGTCGATATATTACGCTGACGTAATTTAGACTGCGATATTAATGTCTGTTTTTAATAAACATTGTGCGTCTCGTTTCATAGTTATTATTCAACAAGCTATCGCGGCGATGTATTTTCAAAAATTTATAAAGCCCTATGATGGAATAGGTGAATTTTAATTAATAAGGATTTAAGTTGACTGCTAAATTTTATATTATACTAATCAAAAATGAGGTGGGAAAATATTACTATTTCAGACATGATAAAACAAATAGCTATTTAATATTTGACAAAAAAGTGCAAATGAATAAGACAAAATATGTTTGTTCTCATTAGTTCATGTGAATGTCACTGTGCCTAAAAATTCAGGTACTTTACAGACATTATTTAACTGAGAATAACAATTATTCCTTAAATAATCATTCTGCAAATAAATCAAAATCAATTAGTCATTTTATTTAATTATTATTTTATTGTATATTGTTTTGCTTACAATAAATCGATTAGAAATTCGATGATATTTTATTTTTGGATAACCTCGTTGGTTTTGTATTGCGAAGGTGCGTCGATATCGGATCTTGTGATTGGTTAGTTTTATCATGGAATTTGAAAATTTAATATTTATTTAAATAATTTTATTTATATTATTTACAATTTTTGTTTATTGTTAATTTGCAATATGTGCTTTTTTATAATTTTATTTATTGATGTACTTAAATAATTTGTGTGAAAGTTTCCAAAGAATTTGTACAATTTTAAATTATGTATCGGTAAAAAGGAAATATGGAAATACTTAAAATAAATTAAATATTTTCAAAAAGAAAAATAAAGAAAAATGTTGATGCTTTCACAAAAAACATTTAACCTACTTTTAATATCTGTGTTTTATTAGGTATTTTGTCATGGATGAGTGAATCTTTTTAAGATTAATGTTCAAAAAAATTCAGGAAATAATTGATTTTTCTATGTTTATATTATTTTATAATTTTATTTTATTTTTATTGTTAATAAATCATTACATACACACGGATATGCAAGCACTACAACTTATGGGGGCTTTGTGCAGAAAACTATAAATATGTAATCAAATGTTCTTGCTGTCGATATTATTGCTAATCCAGAAAGTCTTGTCTTTGATGTTGTAGACCGTAAATAATTTACAATTAATTTTAGTTTTGTAGTGTATTTAGTAGTTGGGAGTTCAGTGCGATTCAGTACGGCGCTGACTACAGCTATCCTGAGACAGATTTTAACGGTGACTTGACTGGTTTCAAATGTTTGTTCTACATATAGTCTGAAAGAACAATAATATTCTGAATGCAAAATATCACTTGAAATTTAAAATGATACTTAACCTACAAATTTCGATTCCTCAAAACTCTGGGAAGCATTTGTATGATAAATTATCAAGTTGGATATAAAAAGGGTTTTTCTAACTATATAGACTACTTCCATTACTTAATTATTAATATATGTTGTTAGACTACATAGATCGAGTTTTGATTGTATCCGTTAAATTAACAAGAATTCAATATTCAAAAATTTATTATTATTCACAATATTCAAACATGGGCTGAATCGTGCGATTCAGATCTCGGAAGTAATACAAACTAAAATGATTTAAAATGACTAATTAACTTTTGAAAAAACCTAAGTAATCCTTTGAGACAAAGCTACATAACATAGAAAAAGTACCATGATATTTAAAGTTAATAAAACCACCAATTAAAACAAAAGTAATCAAAACAAAGAGAATAAATAAAACAATTAATAAACTAATTATCGCAAGCAGTTCCACATGAAACGCACTTTAACGTATTAAAAACACAAAGAAAATCACCGAAAAAAGACAATTAGAAGATATCATCTTGCCCAAAGGGTTAGACTGGTATAAAAGTGTTGGATGATGAAGGCAGACCTCTCATCACATTCACCCTCAACAGATACTAGAGAACGGGGCTAGGAAAGTATAAGGTGAGCGTATATGCAGAAGAGTGAGCATAATCAACCCCTCCCCAATTACCAATCTCCAACAATCCAATTATCGAGTGCACTCGAGTGCAAGAACATTGTCGACCGAAGGGAGTGTCCAATATTAAGGATCATAATAAAGTCTGTATGAGAGAATTATGAATGTCGGATTTTAAAATCTTATTAAAAAATTTTGATAATTGTTTTTAGCGTGTGATATGTGAAGCATTCTTGATAAGAACTTTTAATCCTAAAATCAATGTGCAGAATGCAGTGAATACGTGTGTGTGTTGAATGTTTTTAACTAAGTTTTTCTATATTGAATAATAGTTATTTTAAATAATTAAAAATAATAATTAAAATAAAGAATTTTTAAAAGTGAAAAAAAATTGTTTGTTGAAAATTATTTTTGAAAATAATTATTTAAAATTGTTATAATTTAAAAATTTATAGATTTAATAATTTGTTTATAAATTATCAATATTGCAATGTAGGTAACCTGATGATGATATTGATGGTATCGAAATATATAGTGAAAAAGATGTAAGAATGTCGATTTTTATTAATTATGTCTTTACCGTGTTTATTTAAGTAATTATTATTTATGTTATTATTATTATTATTTCTAATAGTAGTATGCAGACCGTTTTTATTAATAATAATTATTACTATCTCAATTCATCTCCGGTCCCCACTGGAGATAGCAAAATTACGAGTGAGTTTAATAAACTTTCATTTGATATGATAATTTCAAGAAAACATTGTCTAAAGTGGCCTAATCGGAATCCTGGGAATTACCCTTATTATTCTCATCATTAATATTATTAATTTAATTAGCACTAATATTATTATTATGGTCATTATTATTATCACAAATATTATTATTATTATTTTAACCGCTTTATAATCATCCCATATTATAATTTACATTATTGTTGTAAGAATTGATGTTATGACTAGGATCTTGTCGTCTTTGTCATCGCTATGTGTGCTTGGTTGACTTCCGTTAGGATCCTTAGAAAATTATGAATTCTACCTCTTTGTCCAGGAAGCCATGTTTTTCCTGCTTTGACAAGAATGAGACGATCCATCTACAACACACACAAATCTGACTCATTGAACCTATGAGCGATAGCTGTTTCTTCTGCTATTCCCATGTCGACTTCAGTTCCTCTTATTCCACACGCAGTATCTAGTGGTCCATCGCCATTCATCGACTTTAGTATGGTGGCCACTCCTAAATTAGTCCATTCTAAGAAGCCCAAATTGAACCACATACTTCATGTGTTACGGAATGAGAACCAACGTATCAAGAAAGCGGCTGTAGCAGGCCAGTTTCGAGTGTGAGAACAAATATCCGAGCCTGAGTTCGACCTCAGTGATATCACCTTTGCAGTGGACATGGACAATGCTGTCCTTTATAACTTGGACGAACTGCTGTCTAATGAAGAAGCTAATTCTACATAGACTGGCTATCTTGAATCGTAATATCCCCATAAACATTTTTGGACCTGATTTGTGCAGTAACTTTTTTATATGATTTTAGATGATAAAATAGAATTTTTGAATTTTGTCTCATTATTTGCACCTTTATATTTATCTTAATTTAGTTAGTTTATTAATGATTATGACATCCAAGTATTGTTGTGAGGGGTCTAATATATAGTCATATTATAATTATATTTATATTTAAATTGTTTGCATATTATTTACAATTATTTTTTACAAACCATACTTGTTAAATTCTAAATTAATTAAAATCCAATAACTAAATTAGTTAATTTATTAAGTTTTGTAACATGCCTTATTTAACCTGTTCCTTACATATGGCGAGGGGATAAACTTGATGTGCAGCACATCTCTAAAAAAATTTATTTTTAATATATTTACTTAATTGAATACATTTTTATTTTAAGTAAACCTCGAAATAAAGCCTGATATCGGACAAATAAATGTGTCTAGGAAGAGTCTACTAAATTTTAATCAAACTGTAGAATCTCCTCAACTGCTGAATCTCAAAGGGAATTTATTAAAGGATCTAGCAGAACGTTAATTTTTATTATTTTACATTTTATTTGAGCATAAGATATTGGGAAAATAATTATTAATAATACATTTAAATTACACCATCAAATTTGATTTCATAACTATTTTTTAAAAGCATTTCGGTAGGCATATTTTTATTCTTCGTTCTCTATTTTCTGAAAGGTTTTTACAATTTATCTGCAATTTTATTCTAATATTTTCGTTCACAATTTAAATTTGTTTGTTAAATTCAATTTTTAAGGACTTTAATCATAAGTTTCTGAAACGTTCCTCATGCGATTACAATCTTAGAAGGCATTGTATTATAACCATTTTTTATTTGTGAATGCACTTTTTATTTCTTGAGCAAATATATATATATATATATATATATATATGATAAGTATATGTAAGTATATATGATAAAAGGAAGTGGTTTGAACTCAGAGAGAATACAGTATTTCAACAACATGGTGCCCCTTGTCACTTTACTCTGGAAGTTAGATGGCTTCTAAATGAAGAAGCGTATTTTTTTTCAAAACTTCTTATTCACTAGGATTTCTTTTTATGGAAACATGTAAAAATTAATTTTGTTATTCCGTCATTAGAAGAACTAATTTCATTTACCAATTTGTTGTATCTCAGACACTCAGGCAGTAAGAAAAACAAATTATAAAACTCGATACCATTAATCAAAACATTTTTTAAACATAAAAATTCATCTTAAAATTTAATTTAATTACTTTTCAGAGTCGACAGTTGATTAAATTGATACGGTGAAACAAACAATACCATTTTAGTAAAATTAAGCATAAAACTCAAAATTACCGTCTATTTTAAAAGTAAAATTAAAATTCCAATTTTTGGATTCATTAACATTTAAAAAAATACGTTTTATTCAAAATTGACTGACATATAAATATATATTAATGCACAAATTTTTTTCATCATTAGAATTTTTTTTAATTATTTGAATAGAGGTAATGCCATGATTTAACTGTTAAATTTTTTTTCAAATGTTAATAAATTTTAAAATTGGAATTTTTATTTTACTTTAAATTTTAACATAACATTTTTTTACATATTTCTTATTATATCTTATTTTACTTTTGAAACCGCTTCGTTTATTCTTTAATTCACATAAGCTAAATTTTATACAAAGTATTTTATCATTAAGTAATTTGTTAACGCTGGACACTCAATAAGCATAAAGTTTTACTTACCAGTCCAGCAAGTGGTGATATGTCGTCTATGGAATGAGCTGGGCATTCATTTCTGGATTCAAAGAGCAATTTTACGGACACCCTGATCAACTATTTTCGTAATTTTTAAACAATAAAGCGTAAAATGTTCTTGATGATTCTTTATTACTTTTTCTGTGAATTTTTTCTATTACCCCATCTCTATTAGTCATTGATAAGCCTCAAACTATGTGGTTTTGACGAAATAAAGTAATTTATTGTTTTACTGGATGATAACTATAATTTAATAATTTAATTTAAAACTGAAAAATGTAATTATTTTCCAAATACATGACCAATTATTAATTTTTAATTAAATTGATTGGTGCTTCAGTTGAGGAAATCGTTAGCAAATTCACAAATGTAATTCTTGTTCAAGCTTATATTGCACCGAATTCAATTTTATTTATTGATTGTTACACTCAAACTTTTCTGAAAGAATTTTCTGAGAAACTGAAAACAACAATTTTTATCACTTCAAGACTGGCAACGTGTTTTG
>CAUHTR010005506.1:0-21650 GCA_959609185.1 Schmidtea polychroa | reverse complement strand
ATTTTTTCCAAAAATTTTATATCCCAAATTCGTCTCTATACATGTCTCTAAAATTATCTCACAATTTATCTATCGAATTGTCTCACAAATTGTTTCTCAAATCGTCTGAATTTGTGTCTATCAGTTTCCATCTATATAGTTATTTTATTTGTGGAACTGGCGACAGATTCTGTTTTCCATTTTCTTTTTCCTCTACGTCAGCATTATCTCTGACAGATATCAAGATATTTTCCCATTTTCCTTTTTTCTTAAGCCGCCTTCTCCCGACAATTTCGCTATCTTTAACAAGCTGTCAAGATACGGCTTTTCCCTTATTTTGTTTTTCTGGAATGTGGAATTCCATCTTCATTTGTAATTCTTAATTAACAGTGACCTTTGTTTTAATTTCTTGTTTGTTTCATTTTATTTGATTTATCTTTCTCATTTTTAATTTCTTTTTAGCTCCGTTTTCTTTTCTGAGTTCCCATAAATGGTCCCGTTTGTCATGACGATCTTTCCCCAGGTAATTTATTTATTTATTATGTTATTTATCATTTAAATATCCTCAACACTAGCTTCAACTTGGCTATATGCCAAACCTGAATATTCTGAGCTTACTGAAATTGTTTTGAAAGTTCTCCCATTTCCTTCAACGTACCTCTGCGTAACTGAGCATTACTAAGACGAAGTACAGGAGTAGAATGGATGCATGTTCTCCTTGTAGCACTATCAACAATTGAGCCACGAATTAAAAAGCTCGTGAATAGTAAACAGGTATACAGTTCACACTAAAGGTTATATACTATATTACTGATTGCAATGACTTAAGTTTTTCTGTTCGCAATTTTGAATTGAGTGGATATTGAATTGATAAGTGTGGATGACTTACTTCATAGTGTCGACGTAAATTGGTTACTTTGTAGTTGGAAATTGTAACTTTACAAATAAGACACAACGATTTACCATTATTGTCAATAAAAAAAAACTTTTCTGTCCATTCTTCTTGAAAAGTTCTATTTTCTTGTTTGTATTTTCGTTTTTTGATGTTTTCTGAGGTCATTGTAATAATAAATTTGAATAACTTATATTACTGAAATTTAAACAAAATAATAAAAAGACATAAATTTAATTTTAATTAATTTAAAATTTTAAAATGCTTCATAAAAAATCTTCTTACCAAATTTTTCAAAAAACACGAATAGAAAACTATACTAAAATATACAAACGACCGCAATATTGTACAAACAAAAATACTAACTAATCAAAATTCACTAAATTTATTTTCATTGCTTCTCTCTCGTTGTTATAACAAAGCGCCGCCTACTACAAAATAATTTTAAAAAGCAGTAAAATGTGAAAAACAATGTTTCGTTAATTTTTAACATTTATGAAAATACAATTGCAACAAAAAATTTTTTTTTAAAAATTCAGTTGAAAAAATTTCAAAATAAAAAAATCGAATTCAATTTTCAAATTCAATTATCAAAAATTCAATTATCAATGAGCCGCAGTTTACTCAACGAAGAGCCGCATGCGGCTCTAAGAGCCGCATTTGCCCACCGTTGTTATATAGAGTTAATGTTATTTTTATTTTACAATGTAAAAATTAAACTTAAAAATAAAATAAAGTTTACTATATTTTATGATATGAAAACTGTGATAAAATTTATGATACTTCCAAACATTTTCTGTGCCTTCAAATGTAAGCATGCAATTTAGTACAGTTTTTCAAGATTTTCTTTATATTCTTCTTTGTTAAGACTTAACTTCTAAGGAGAGCTAAAAAATTAAAAAACTACTTTTGTTTTTAATTTTAAAACAAATAAAGCTTATATAACGATTAGTATTAAATGGTAATTGTTGATGGAGTCAAGATTATAGAATTTTCTAAGCATGAACAAATAAAATGAAATATTTAAAGTTAAATAAAAAATAATTAATTAATGTGGCAAAGGTCCATGATACTATTAGAAAGTTTTCTATCAGTCCGTCAAACGGAAAAGTTAAGGAACCACTGCACTAGAGAATATCTGTGGCTTGGATAGAATTTACAATTAGATTTTACCAGATGAATAGATCAAACTTTTAACTAAAAATTAAGAATTAAAATTAAAACTCAATTTTATTTAGAAATTAATATTAGGGGTCATTGCTTAATTACATAAAATTTTCAATTTTGGACCACCGACCCATCCTGTCACTCTTGGTCACATTTCACTAGACCCACCAACCCATCAAGACATTATGTTAATCACTGACTCAAAATCATTAAATTTAATAATATGGATTAAAGATCAATAATGAAATAGTCCATTCAAAATATAGTGAGAATAATAGATAATAAAATGGAGTTAAGAATCCAAAACTTGTAAAGCGACGTGTTACACTGAGCGCGAAATGATCTTAGTGTAAGATTCTCAATCAATCTATCTTTTATAAATGGACCCTAAGTTGTTTCTATAATGCGTAAAAAATTCTACTAAAGTGCTAAAGATGCAAACTTAGTACCAGCCCAACAAAATCTTAGTACTTATCTACAATAGAACTTTAAATTCATCATTCTTAATAAATCATATATTTTAAAAATAACTTTCTATATCCATAATTGCATCATTAGTAGAATCATCATCATTAGTAAAATCTACTTCACTTTCCAAAATATATTGGAACCAATTTTGCATTTGCTCATGGAGAGTCTCATCAACAATCCAAGTGTGAACACATAAATATTTTAAAAGTATATGAGTGTAATCAGGATCTCGAACATTTTCCTCAACAAATTTATGAATTAAACTCATACAAAAATAAGCATGATCCCAATCTACAATACCTCTGCTATACAACATAGCCATTAGGTTTGCTAAATATTTATTTGTGCCTTTCACTATATGAAAAGCTTCAAATGGCATTCCCTCATTCCAAGCTTCAATTAACTGCTTCCATTGGTTTATATCTTTTCTTAAAGCATGAAATTGATTTCGCACAAAATTACTATTACAATCATTTTCAATTATGTCATAAAACCCCTGGACCAAAAATTTACTAATAATTTCAAGGGGCATATTAAGCTCAATCATAGAAGAAATAGCCGGTTTCACATATTGGTCCAAATTTAATTTATAATCAGAACTTTTCCAATAAACCATATTATTAAAATTGTCAATCAAAAAATTTTGTATAAGATATGAAAATCCCAACGTAGTAAATGGTATATTCTCGAAGACCTCGATTCTTGACCATGCTTGTTGTACATTTTTAAAATATAATTGAAATATATATTGCAATTGAGTTATGATCGGATGCACACATTGCAATGAAAAGGCTGGGGTTCCCCTTATACTTATTTGATATAACAATTTTCTTATATGAAATGAATCCACATAAAGTGACATTGGTAACTCTAGGCAATTTAAAAGAGCCTGCATAACACTATGCATATTTATCGAAGATTGTGGCTGAACAATTCTTTGTACACAACCTTCCAAACATAAATACATTAAAAAATGTTGAATTTCGTAACGCATTGATAAAATCGTTTTATAAGGAAATGTAAATTGGGTCAATACGATTTCATCCCACTGCTCCGAAAGATACAAAAATTCATCGTGAATCTCTTTAATATGTTTTGGGAAATCGTATGGTTTAATATAAAATCTTCCACCTGAGATAAGAAATCCAACAATTTTCCCAATTTTTTCATAATTGAACGTACATCGAATATCCACAAGTATTAGACACATATCCAAATATAATTCCTTTAATCCCTCGATATTAGTAGAATCGTATGAATATTTGGAGTTATTTATCAGCCAATTAGTTATTTGAGTAATATCTATATCCATTGTATTCAAAAAGTAATGTTTCACTTTACTTTTTGCCTCATCCCAGAAATCTATGTGGTCTTCCAGATTAATTATAATTAAATTTTTATCAGCTACAACTATTTTATTTTTACGTCTAGGCATTATTATTAGCAATCAATTAATTAATGATTAAAAATATTTCAAATATATTTTTTAAAAAAATAAAATGGAAAGACATTCAATTTTTAGGAGAGATTTCCGGAATCTCGACCGGCGAATTTTTGTGATCATCATTACTATCTGAAATAATAGAAAAATATATTTATTGTAAAAACATTTTATGATAATATTGTCTAAATATAAAATTCATTGTAATTAAAAATCATAATCAGGTAGAAGATATAAATAAAGGAGAAATTATTTTTTTAGATGTATCAAATTAGGTTTGAAATCTCATAGTTTCAAAAAATGGCATTTATAAGAAATTGTGGAAATAAAAATCCTTATATCTATGATATTGAGAAATTACTTAAACTAAATTAAAAATTATTATTTTCCCAATCAATTATAAATCAATAATTTATATTAATAATTTTATTGTTAAACACAAAAAATATATTTTTTATTCAATCTCAACAATTTAATCTTAGGATTAAATTGAAATTTTGAACAATTGTGCCATTTTTTTATATTCTCAAATCAACTTCTGTGAACATGGTTACAAACAAAGGAAAGATCCTCTCAATTCAGGAAAAAGTAGAAATTATTCATGAATTGGAAAGCGGAGAAAAAATTCACAGGTTTGTAAAAAATACAAATTTTCAGCGCTTAATAAAGTATTTTAAAAACCATTTATTAAAATTTCAATATTTAAAATATATTTATTTAAAAATGACTTACTAATAAAAAGCTTGTTTAATTTTTTAATTTAACAATTTAAAAATGTTTTTAAAAGTTATTTTAAATAGTCAATTATTTATCATTTAATTAAATCAATTATTTATTATTTATCATCTTAACAAATTATTGAAATATTTAATTCTCAGCTGAAAACACCTGATACCCCAGATTTGGTTTAGAGCGCGGTTTACAAGTAGATTTCAATAAAATTCGAAAAAATGCATATTTTGGAGGTTTCAATAAATAGTTTTCTGATACCATTAAAAAATTTGAAAACCGTTGGATGAAATTTATTGAGATTTTAAAAAAAAATTGTCTTTTCTAATGTATACGAAAGACTTATCAAACTACCTAGTATCAATCAATTTATCAATCTATCAATCAATTAATTAATCTATCTATCAATCAATCAATCAATCATTTTATCTATCTATCTATCTATCCATCTATCTATCTATCAATTTATCAATCTACCAACCATGAATTACTTTTACTAACTTTGTGATAAAAGTGAAAGGTCAATTTAGGTCAGACGGAACTAGAGTCTTCATTATTTATAATTGATTTACCCGTACTTATCCATTCAACTTTCATCTCTTCTACCAGAGGTTTGCTTTTCAGCCAACATTGTTTATATATGAAGATCTATATAGAGAAATCACATATAACCTTTCCTACTCAACTTAATGAACCCATTTAAAACAATACCAACAAGTACCACGAACATTTGTGGTTGGGTGTGTCAGCCAAACCAGACAATTTACAAATTATATAGCTGAAAATTCCTTTAATGAAATGCCCAAGTAACATTTTCCCTTGTGCGGCATCACAATTATATTCTCCATATTCAAAGCTGCTAACACATCTTCTAAATTATTTTTTAAATCCGGTTCAAAAGTTAACGTCATAATTCCAAGTATTTATTTAATGAAATATTGTATAATTTCCAAACAAATTTTCAGCGCTTAATAAAGTATTTTAAAAACCATTTATTAAAATTTCAATATTTAAAATATATTTATTTAAAAATGACTTACTAATAAAAAGCTTGTTTAATTTTTTAATTTAACAATTTAAAAATGTTTTTAAAAGTTATTTTAAATAGTCAACTATTTATCATTTAATTAAATCAATTATTTATTATTTATCATCTTAACAAATTATTGAAATATTTAATTCTCAGCTGAAAACACCTGATACCCCAGATTTGGTTTAGAGCGCGGTTTACAAGTAGATTTCAATAAAATTCGAAAAAATGCATATCTTGGAGGTTTCAATAGATAATTTTCTGATACCATTAAAAAATTTGAAAACCGTTGGATGAAATTTATTGAGATTTTAAAAAAAAATTGTCTTTTCTAATGTATACGAAAGACTTATCAAACCACCGTGTATATTGAAAACCAACAACGATACGTAGAAGGTATTTAAAAATATACAATGTGTAATATCGACAACCTTTGAATTTTAAAGGTAAATCACGATTATTAGTACTGTAAAGTTATTACTATTATTCAACATAGATTTTCCTGAAAATTAAGACATGTATATTGAAAATAAAACTAATATAAACAAAAAAACGTTTCCCAGTCAAACAAAATGTTTCACACTATTTTATATTGATTTGTGGATTTTGTTTGCATTTAAAGATTAAATATCAATAATATAAAATTAAAATTAGTTAATCATTAATATACGGGTAATTCAATCAATTTATGTGCACAATAGAAAAGGAAATTATTATAGTTAATATTCTCCAATTAACACTGAATTAAAATTTTCTTTCAAATTCGATTTAATAATATTTGTATCAGAGATGTAGCGCGACATTATTCGGTACCATTCAAAAATAAGAACACACTAGTCAATACTCAAATTGACATAATATCACGATATCTACAACGACAGCAAAAATGTTACCAACAGTTAGTCTATGTCAACCGCCACCCAAAGCGCCCATTCCAAATATTCATCATACTAAATTGATTTTTCTCGCCTTAAAGTCTATTTTCCAACAGTTTCCTTTTCTATAATTAGAAGTGCAAGATAATAGAGACGATCTGATCATAATGAGCTTCAGCTTGATGCAATTGGGTTAGGGTATTGAAATTTTAATACCAAATGTAATTTTGTAGAGACTAGACACTGGTACTCGTGAATTAGATATCAATTTCCCGACTGGCTAGAGACTTCCAAGGTTTTATGATCCTGCTTCTCAAATTCTCAGCCAGGATCAGATTTACTTATATAATGCTATCGTATGAATTCAGCAATTAATGGCATTACTATGGAGTCCCTACACGCAGCTAGGCCACATACCATTAACCATTATCTACCGTAACCCTATGAACAAGACAGGTTGCTACCAAAATCTATTTTAAACAGAAATATTGACGAAGAAAGGAAACTTTGTAAGATTTTAAGTCCAAAACGAATACAATTGCCCCCCCCCCTGATTTGAGAAAGTATTTTTTATATTGCGGTACTCATTCAACGTTTTTCAATTCCAGATTTGAGGATTTTATATCGTTGAAATCGTTTAGAATATGAGGGACAATCAACAGAAAAATTACATTAGCCAATCGATAGAGTAAAAAAAATATATTTATGTTTTTTTAAAAATTTTAATTATTTTTAAACTATGATCGATTTTCATTTTGAATTTCCTTTATTTTCATTTTTGACTATAAATCGATAATTTGTTCTATTTTTATCACCAAGATTTTACACTATCTTTTGCAAATGTTAGAAAAAAGCAATGGTGAAAATTCGTGTTAAAAATAAAGGTAAAACTATAAAACTATAAAAACTATAAAAGATATTGGGAAAGAGAAAAATGTTTAAGAAAATATTTAGATTCTCTTTTACATGGACCATCGAATAATATTTATGTTACAATAAATATTCTATAGTTACATATTCTTGTCTATAGAATTCAATTAATGCAAGTTTCGATGAACTTCAGTGCGACGATATTTCTGTGAAGTTCTGTAGCTCATTCAAAGCAGAACTTTAAAATTAAAATTTTGATCTACTCAATTTATAATACTCACATTTAGAAGTAATATTAATTAATGATAATATAAACTGTGATGTAATCATAATGGGATATTTGATTTCCCTAACCTTTACCCTATATTATGTAATGTCTGCATGTGTGATTTATTATTTTTGATTGTCTGGGTCCTCAAATTATGTCACTGATTGTTATTTCCCAATAAGCTATTGCATAAATAAAGTTTTTGGAATTTATCAAATTATTCTTATTCTTTACATAAGCCTTTTGCTGCAAAGTATATATTGAATAAAATGAATAAAAATTCGATTATATAAATCAATTTCTAATTAAATTAAAATTAATTAAAATTAAAAATTCGAAATAAAATTCAAAACTTACATCTAAATTTGATTACAACATGCAATGAGATTCCCAGTAAACAAAATATTAATCCAATAAAATTTATACTGTTTATTTCATCCTTGTTTATTTTGACAGCTAATCCCAGTAAAGTTATTTCCTAAATCAGATTACAATAATCAAAACTAAGAAATCTGACAAAAATTTTGTATTCATATTGATTTTTACCAGTTTAAGGTACTAGTTGCTCAATTCTACAATAAGGATTTTAAATTTTTGATTGGTGCTTTAACAGTACAACCCTAAACCAGAATGGGTTTAAATTGTAAGTTAATGATGCCAATAGTGACAATCAATTAAATCAATATTCGGTTTTGAGTATTTAGTGCAACTACTGTCCTGTCTACGGTTTGTTAACACTCTCAATGCCATGTCAGTCAGTGCTTTGTCGGTCGCACCACCACAATTTTTGGAAATTTTCTCTTCGTACCGTTAGGATTATGAAAGCAAAGAAAGATAAAATACAGAAATATTATAGTCTATTGTGAGTTTCGTAATAGGTAAGTTCATTTACATAATAGTTTTTGTGTCAGTAATATTTGTCTGTCGCAAACAGGCTCGTAGAAAGACCCAAAAAGTAAAAACTTATTATGAGAAATGTGTTGGTCAACCTACAATATCCTCTGATTGCTTCGCAGGCCTAAAAATTAACTTTATAGAATAAAGATGATTTTGTTTTTTTAAATTATAGTTATAAATGAACTAAATATGGATAATTTTTAAAAAAGTTTTTTTTAAAAATTTCATATATTTCTAATGCAGTAAGTTTAGGATCAAGAAAAATATTTGAAATTTTCTCTGAGATCCATAGTCTGTCAAGTTTATATTGAAAATACATTAGTTATTTCAGATTTTTGTCTGATAACGCATTTTTTAACATGCTCTGTGTCATGTCGATTTGTCTGACTGAGACTTTTTTAAAAATAAACTTGACAGGTCAATGTGTTCGACAATATCATGTAAACAAAGGCCTGTTTTTTCTGTAGCACTGAGAGTGTTAATATGGTGCCATATATATATATACATATATAATAAGAACTTTTATTTCTTACAATTTCACCACTGATTATTTTTTCCATTGAATTTATTAAAAAAACTGTAGCGAAATAACAGTCACTTAAGTACTACCATGTAATTAAGATAAAACAGGTCGACTATGACTACTGAAAATCAATCTATCATTCAATTAATCTATCTATCAATTTACCATTCTATCTATCAATCAATTAATCTATCTCTGCCAATATATCAAATTATCTATCAATCTATCAATTAATCCATCTATCAATTAATCAATTTATCAATCTATCTATCAATCAATCAATTTATCAATCTACCAACCATGAATTACTTTTACTAACTTTGTGATAAAAGTCAAAGGTCAATTTAGGTCAGACGGAACTAGAGTTTTATTTTATTTATTATTGATTTACCAGTACTCATCCGTCCAACTTTCATCTCTCCTACCAGATGTTTGCTTTTCAGCCAACATTTTTTATATATGAAGATCTATATAGGTAAATCGCATATAACCTTTCCTACTCAACATAATGAACCCATCAAAAACAATACCAACAAGTACCGCGAACATTTGGGAAAGGAACACAACTGTATCAGGACGAGTTTAAAAACATGTTTCCTCAAACTTCATCAAAATTTATGTTGTTTCTTTTTCCTCTCGTTATTTTTTAAAAATTTAATTAAATTATCGCACACTAAAATCAATTAAAAATATAAAACTTCTAGGTGTCTATTTAGCATAACTATTTATACATCTATATCACTTTTAATTTAATCAAAAAATTATTTGTTTATTGAAATTAATTATAGAAAATTGAAAAATTATACTTTTAAAATTCCCGATATACACAGAGTAAGACTTGATGTTCTAGAAACCATTAGGTATTCTGTAAATTCCATTAGAAAGGCCAAAATTGCACCATATAATAACATGAAAAGCAGATCTATTCCTTCAGTGGAATTATGGAAACCAAATAATTTGGAAGATGAGGTAACTTCCAAACCTAGCAAAATATTAGAATAGAAGTTTTCACAATAAGACGATAAAAGCGAAACGTCAACTAAATTTTATAATTATGAAGGTTTTATAAGGTAATTTAAATTGTAATTGGTTATTAATTTTCATTTACAGTAGAAAGCTGGAAAGATTGGAAATTATTTGAAACTCCAATCGATACAGGAAAGTGAAAAAATCAATATATGCGCAATAACTCATCGATCGAAATTCGTTATATTTCATTATACATTCGGACATAGCCGAATTTTTGAGAATTATCGATTGTTTTTACCTTTTCTTAATTCCTAGGAGAACCAAAAAACTTTCCGGAAATTTTATTTTGGAATCTTCTTAGTTGAATCGAGACACAACTTTTTTGTTAAGGATGTCTCGACTAAATATGTCACGTTCTTAAGATAGCCCAAAAATATTGATTGATTACACTTAATTCCTAAGAGAACCATGAAAATTTTCGAGAATTTTATTAAAAAATCCTCTTAGTTGAATCAAGGCGCAAATGATCCAAAAAATATTCCATAAAAACACGAAATTTATATAGAAAAGAAATCTTTTCGTTGATTTTCATATAAAATAATCTATGTCGACAAATAACAAATCTTTTTCGTGGAACATGTCTGAGTGAAATCATAAAAATATTAAAAGCATTCAAAATCAATGATGGATTTTGATCGGTTTTGATGCACCTTTTTTTACAATGTTCTTCACCTCAGATCTATACATTTAAATTAAATTAAATATCAACTAATTGTATGTTAAATTATATTATAACTAAGTATACCTTGAATATTTATTGTCAATATTACCTTTTTTGATTTAGATTATTTAGAAATATCGTCTAAAATCATTATATAATTTACGAGTTTACCAAAGAAAACAATGAGATTTATTTTCATGAAAATATGTATAGGTAATCAGCAGTTGAACATTTTAAACGAATTAAATGCATTATGAAATGATTTGAGCAATTTTTAAACAAATATAAAATAATGTTTGTATAAGAAATCAATACAATTTAAAATTGATTTATTTATTTTTATATTTTCATTTTATAATTATAATAAAATAATTTTTTTATAGTTTCTTTTGAATCTTCATTTTTCGATTGGTACCAGTGGATAAATTTTATTTTTCCTTTAACATTTGAAAATTAAATAACTAATTTTATAAGGGAATAAGCCTTTGCTACTTCATTGTAACACCGTTGATGAAAATGAAAATTCAAAATTAAAAGCTTGATATTTCAGCCTTATACGTGATAAATATCGTGTCAGATTTGCAACGCTTACTTACCTTGAAAAATGTAATAAAAATTCTGTTTTTAAATCAAAATAACCTAAATAATAAATAACATAAAAATCCGAAAATAAATAAATAATAATAATAGTAATTTTTACCCTCGATTCCAGAGGATAATGGCAACAGAAATAAAATCATCCAAGGTTGAACATGATAAATCATATCAATCGGGTGTGATAGGCCTAAATATATAAGTCAATTACAAAGAGGTCAGGAAAAATATTTTTATTTTCATTTTCCACCTGTGGTTAAAACAGATGAGTTTTGTCATTTTAATTGTAGCTTCATTAAAAGTGTTTGAATATTGGATTAATATTAAATATTAAATATTGATTTCTTTTTATATTTAAAGTTTAACAATCATTACATTATTCTTTATAATGAAATCATCTATGGTATTAAAAGAAATTGTACACAAGAATTGCCTCCACCAGTAAAGTGACTAAAACAAAGAAGCGAGTCTGAGTGAAGGATGTAGGATGTTATTGTTTCTTTATAAAGTAAAAATGAAAGACACTCAAGAATAAATCAAGTATGCGAGGAATTACAGTGATTGTGGAGTAATTTCTATTTCCTGTCGGTCAGTAAGCAAGTCGTAATAGTGAAAGTCGAAAAGCTTTTGAACAAATACACAAAGAATAGAAAGAGGAAATATTCAACATTTGATAAGGAATAGGCAACAGTATTTAACAAAACGAAAGGTGATGGGGCGTCCTGACATGCTTCTTCATTTTACTTGATAATAATAATGTGAGCGCATCCTTTTTTCAACATTTAATGTTGAAATGGTGAAAATCCCGTAACAAATGATAAAACTAATCCAGTCCTACCACAGACAAACAAAATGACTCAATTTTCAGTTTTTATTTCATTGAATGGTTTTATTGATTTTCATTTATTTAAACTCAATTTCAGAACCTTTCTATTTGTAAAATGTCCAACATACTAGTCCACTATATCCGGTTCCAACAAACTCAAATTCACTTTAGAGAATTCGCTAGCTAATCTTTTTATGGTAAATCTAATTTGCAATTCCTGTTTTTTCTATTCTTCGTTTCTCAACTAAATTTTCAATATTTTTATTTCTAAAATATTTCTTTCCATCGAATTCTTCAAGCTTATTCAAATTTTTTTCAATGAACTGTCAAATTGATAGTAGGGTTGATTAAACGGTCGTTAAACGAAACGATGATGAATGTGAATAAAGTATTTTGAGGAATGTTACAATATAATAAACATAATTCGTAAGTGTGGATGATCATTGTGGGTGTGTTGATGTGTGGTTAGTCGTAAAAAAACAGATAGGTCAGATCATAACATAAGAGGACAAAGGTATTGTGCAAGCGGTAAATTATTATGTCATATATTAACGGCCGATCATTATGCAAACGGTCAATTATTGTGTAAGAGGTGAAAGGTCAGTTATTGTATCATGGTATATACCTAAGTATATACCCATATAAATATTATGTAATACTGAATATTTACTTTGGTTTATACTCCTCACTTGTCACTACTACCCATGTCAACCTCGCAACTTTCTCTAAAACAAATATTTTATCGTCTATTTACATATTTAATTGATTTGCTTACCAGAAACCACTCAGAAATCTTTAATTAGAAATGGCTTTCTGGTAAGATGTTAAATTCTAAATAAATTTTAAGGCTTGAGTTTTGATCCATATAGATGAAATCATTATTCAAGTTCTTAAATATTACTTTTAGTCAACATTTGTATTATAAATTATTTTATAATTATTTTGGAATTAATTGATATAATCTAAGTCAGATCAATTATTAATTATAATTAAATAATTAAATCAATCGCCAAAAATATATTTTTCTTAAACATTTCTAAAACAAATATCAGAAATTCTAATGAATATTTAACTTAATTTTAACTCAAAAATAATTCTTATTTCGTCATTTTCATGACAATATCTTTCTTTTCTATAAATTGTCTAAAATAAGGTTATTATAGAAACGGATCTCAGCTGCGCATTTCTATATATCTAAAGTTTACATGTGTTTTTAGTATGTGTTGTGTTTGTGTGAGACTTTTTAAATATCATTGCACTATCAATGAGATCATCAGCGTGAAATCAAAGTAAGTATGTATGTTTCTATAAAATAAGATAGGAAACGTATCTAAGTGGTTTCTGGTGTATGTATGAGGTTTCATCAATGATGTAATGCAAAGCGTAACTGGTTAACAATCATCCTAATCTCAAATACTTTACCAATTGAACAATCAATGTGAATGTATTACGACTTCGAAGATATGTA
Source organism: Schmidtea polychroa (assembly GCA_959609185.1). Lineage (NCBI taxonomy): Eukaryota > Metazoa > Platyhelminthes > Tricladida > Dugesiidae > Schmidtea > Schmidtea polychroa. The sequence continues at coordinate 7,930 of CAUHTR010005506.1, read as the reverse complement.
TGATAATAAAAATATTCTATAAATATAAACAATTAATATCAGTAAAAAATTACAAATTTGGAATCCACTATTATTTGAGCATATTGGATTATATGAAGAGCACAGAACAAATTAAAACAAAAAATAGTAGTTAAATTGATTGCTTGCAATGCTCATAATTCAAATAGATTCATGTGTAAATATTGTCTCGTGTGAAAATGAATTTCTGGAAACAACCGCATTTGTTTAAATATTTTCAACCATATTTAAATTATAAATTATATTTTGTATATCAGATAAATTGATTTTAATTGATTATATGATAATTTACATTTTAATGGAGATTTATATATAAATTTTGGAGTTTATATGTTATTACTCCATTTGCAAATCCAATCTGATATATAAGCAGATAAATGTAGACACTACTCGATACATACACGTCATTGGTCAGGATCACACAATAAATACACAATTTTGAGTTCATTGCGTTTTTGGTGCATTTTCAGGTAACGTTTTAGTGAACAAAAATTGTCAATAAAAAGTAAAAAGATTATTTGTTCGTCAAGCACAACTTGAGAAATTTTTTTTTTAAATTATATATGACGATGGTTAGCACTAAATCAATATTTTAATTAATTAAATTAATATTTTTTATTATTTGTATAATTATTATTATTTCTTTTATGAATATATAATATTATTTTTATTGTTATTTATTATTATTTAATCAATATTTTAATTAATTAAATTATTTTTATAATTATTTATTATTTCTTTTTTTTTATTTATTATTACTATCATTTTATGATTATTATTTAATCAATATAAATATTTTTTATTATTTATTTTTATAATTATAATTATTTTTATTATTATCATTTTATTATTTAATCATTATTATTTAATCAATATTTTTTTAATTAATAAAATTTTTATTTAATTAAATTAATATTTTTTTTATTATAATTATAATTATTTTTATTATTAATTTTAATATTAATAATATTTTTATCATTATCATTTTATATTTATTTATTTTTATGATCAATAATTTTTTTATTATTATTTCATTTTATAATCAATATTAAAATTATTATTATTTTATTTTTTATTATAATTTTTACTATTATTATTTAATCAATATTTTAATTAATATTTTTTAATTAATAAAATTTTTATTTAATTAAATTAATATTTTTATAATTATAATTATTTTTATTATTATTTTATTTTTTATTATAATTTTTATTATTATTTAATCAATATTTTTTTAATTAATAAAATTAATATTTAATTAAAAATTAATATTTTTATCATTATCCTTTTATATTTATTTATTTTTATAATCAATAATTATTATTATTATTTTTTAATTTATAATCAACATTAAAATTATTTTCATAATTATTTATTATTTCTTTTTTGAATTATTATTATCATTTTATTATAAAAAAATTATTAAATTTTTATTTAATTAAATTAATTTTTTTTTAATTTTTATAATTATCATTATTTTTTACTGTTAATAATATTTTTATCGTTTTATATTTTTATAATCAATATTAAAATTATTTTTATAATTATTATTTATTTTTATTATTATTTTATTTTTTATTATATATTTTATTATTATTTAATCAATATTTTAATTAATATTTTTTAATTAATAAAATTTTTATTTAATTAAATTAATATTTTTATAATTATAATTATTTTTATTATTTTTACTATTAATAAAATTTTTCTCATCATTTTAAATTTATTTATATTTATGATCAATAATTTTTTTATTATTATTTCTTTTATAATCAATATTAAAATTATTATTATTTTATTTTTATTATAATTTTTATTTAATTAAATTAATATTTTTATCATTATCCTTTTATATTTATTTATTTTTATAATCAATAATTATAAATATTATCATTTTATTATAAAAAATTATTAAATTTTTATTTAATTAAATTAATTTTTTTTATTTTTATAATTATCATTATTTTTTACTGTTAATAATATTTTTATCGTTTTATATTTTTATAATCAATATTTTAATTAAATTAATATTTTTTATTATTTATTTTTATAATTATAATAAAATAATTATTATTATTGCGTATATTAACGGAAATAATTATTTTGTTATAAATTCCCTAAATCCCGCTATTGATTTCGAAAAGTGAATAATATTAGATATTAAAATACAAATGCTTTAATTTTTTTTAATTTGAATAAATGTAATTGAATTGAATCTCGAAATTACCAAATGTATTATGTTGAGTGAATAATTGCGTAGTTGACCACCTGATTCCACTGAGCATAGAAGCTGCCAGGCACATGAGAAACCCTTTCAGGTGGAATTGAGTCGACTTGTAAGTAAACATCAAAAGACCACAGGCAATGAATAAAATTACAAATATTAGAGAAATTCTCTGGAAATTGAAAATAATTTAATTTAGAATTTAGAATGGAAACTCACGCAATAAATAAATTTTTGATTATAATTAATTTATTAAGATAAAGAAATATAATAATAATAATAACATCTAACTTTTTTTTCAAGCTTCAACAATATTGAAAAAAACAAAATAAATAATATGCTAGTTGATTTAGTCATTGTATACCTAGATAAATATAATTAAAATTCAACAACTATTATATACTTACAAAGAAATTGTAATATATTCAAAACTCCAATTAGACAAACCGATATCCAACGAGCTTGTTAATCCTTAAAAATAGTTGTGAGATAATTTCTAAAATAAAAAAAATAACTTGCCTGTTATAGATATTTTGAAAAAGTCACTCCACAACAATTCTTTTCGATGTATTTTGTAATACTTTTCATAAGTACATCGAAATATCCATGCAAAAATAAATTTTAAAAACAAATGAGTGACAGTTATTGTTAATGGATAAGGATACAACTAAATACATGATTGTTTTTTTTAATAAATGTTAAAATTTAAACTTACTACAATATACTTTTTATTATAAAATGTTAAACGAATGGAAAAGAAAAAATATAGAATAACAATAAAAACGTTTAAAAATGTTGTAGTTAAATTCAATAAAGTGCACTTCATCCATATTTCCTGACACATTAATAATTATATTAATTGAATTTTCAAGGTTATCGTATTTTAAAATAGAAACAACGTGTGCATTAAATAGAATTCAAAAGTCATTAATTCAAAAATAAAAAAATATTTAATAATTAATTAAACAGCTATTTAGTAAATTCAGAAATAACTTGTATTTTAATATTAACAGTTCTCAAACTTATTTTGCTGAGGAACCCAATATATTTCTACAAATTTTGATGAACCATATTCTCAAAATATTAATATGTACAATTAAACGAAAAAAACTTTTATTTGTGTATTACAAAAATAATGAGACAAATAATTAGTGTTGATTAGTATTTGGGAAATACTCGGTGAGTGATTACTTTAGGCTCTAGAGTAGATTTTGAATGTCATTGCAAATATAAATTTCCAGATTAATCTCAGATTCTTAAAGAAAGTCACTAGAAATTTTAAAGCATTTAACCGAATTTTACAGCTGATATCCACTTTACGATAAATAATGATGTTAATGTATTGAAATATATTACGTTTGCGTTGTAGAGACAAACGTGACTCATTTAGTTTTAGCAAATATATAAGTCAAGTATGCAATTCCCGATAGCCAGACAATTTAAATGGATGGTCAGTAAAATACATCAATAGTTCTTTCCGCAGTTCAAAAAATCTTATTAGAATTTTAACTAGCGAAACTATGTAAAAGCAAACTACTAAGATCTTCAAAAAATATTTTAAAAATACGTGCTTGCAATGCTCGACTTTTTAAAGTTAATAACTTGTACTGCTTCTTCCAAAGCCTATTTTAGTCGCTGGAATACACTTTATCACTAATTGATTTAAAGGTTTCTTGTCACAGTACCAGCCTCTTTCCTCTCTCGTCGCTTTTGCCCCATCACTGCATACTTCAATACATTTGTCTCAGCTTATGTTGTGACTCCTTTTAAAATTATTTATAAAATTAAATATATAATCTCCGGAGGCATTCTTTTCAAGTCTTTGACAAATTAGTAAATCTTCGTTAATATTATTGTTAAAATCGTAACTTACAATCACTAGTAAAATTGCCAATCCGGCAACATCTGTGGACTCATCTAATTGTAACGTGTAAGCGTCACATATCTCTAAACGTAAAATAAGTTCATATTGAATCTGATCGGCAATGTCTTTAATATACTTTGACACAGTTGAATTCGAATATGTTATTCAAAATATCTTATATTATTTTGTAGTCCATTAAATAAATTAAAATTTCAAATGAGTATTTATGAAATTAGATGCTCACGAAAGTTGAAGAGGGTGCAAAAATTTTTTTATAAAAAGGAGGGGCGCAGGTACAAAAAGTTTGGAAACCGCTGATTCTCCTTTACCAGCGTCACATTGTGAAGGATATCACCTCAGTGAATTGAGTTATGAGCTTTAATGATAACTATATAAACCAAACTTTTAATGTAACCGAACCAGACACAATGAACTAGGTTTTTGTTTAATGTATGGGTATAATTATTTAAAATGTACATTGTTTTTTATATGAATTATTTTTTGCAAATTTAATCCATATTCAAAAAATGTTTGGTTACACCACTGAAAAGCGAAATAATTTGTTAAATTCTACAATTTTTTCAAACCAAAATAATTCAGTAATTCTTTCAAAAAATTTGTTTCATTAAAATTTAAAAAGTAAATTTTAACAAAACTGTATTAACAATGAAATTTTAAATATATTTTGGTACTTTTAAACACAAAAACTTTGGCAGTATTTATCTTAGTATCAAACTTATTCGTAATTTTAAATTACAGTTTCAAATCTAATATTAAAGTTTCATTTTTAAATATTTTTTCTTTAGTAATTTTGGAGAAATAAATTTGTTTGAATATTATATAGTCTTGGTAAATGGAGGCTATTTCTCATAATCTCAGTACATTTATAATTAATGACGAACTACTTAATCATATAAAAGATGTCAATAATTCGGACATTGACAATGATTCAAAATTCTATGTTTGTCAGACATTAAATTTAATTTTAGCATATTTGGACAATAGCAGATATTCAATGGCATATGCTATTAGCAAATTCGTTACATTAACTTTTCAAAATATGGTAAAGAAAAATCCAGAATTTTGTTCAAAACCAATGCAAGATGTATTATCAGAAATTGGTGTACCTCTTTATATAGTTTCTCTTAGAAATGATATTGTTCATGGATCTTGTCCTGCTGCCCAACTTCTGGATCTCGCTTTCGAAGATATAATAAATTGGACTAAAGAAAATTTCTGGAATAAATATTTGTGATACTGGTTTCACTTTTTGTATACAATTTCTTTGTTCAGTAACTAGAACGAAAATTTTTTTAATACTTTGTAAAGATTAGTATATAAATTTAAATAAAAAGTATTTCGATTTCCAATTGTTTATTAATTACGCCGGATTTCAATCATAATTATGGTTTTTATGTTGTAAAATGTTAGATTTATGAATTGAAATCAAAATTTGTTATACATTGATTTCGATGGTTAACATTTATTTTTTGTAAAATACGATTAATGAAAAATTACGAATAATCGACCACTAACACATTACACGACTGGAATTAAATATGAGAGAAAATCGATTAGCTAAAAGGAACGATTTGCGAAAGTTTTAAAAGCACTGAATGATTCTATTGTATGCACCAATCCCTCGAATTACGCGGTTTCACTTTTACTCGGTCAAAAAAAATAAATTTTTTAGTGAAATCAAACTTATTTAGTGGCAAGCATCTCTCAAATGCATATATTGCATAAGATTACTCACATTTCAACGACCAGACAATTTAAAATTTAATGTCGATTTTTTAAATCTATTTCTAAATAAAAGTGTATTTTTTATGCCTCGTTTTACGCGAGTTTCTGGAACCTATCCCCTTACTTAATATGAACTTTATATGAAGTCTCGATTCTTTGAACGTATCTACCGCGTAAATCGAGGGATTGGTGTACTATTATTTATAAAAAAAGAAAAGAGCTACAAGACAAACAACACTGTACCAGTAATTTAACCTTTTAACGTGTATACTCGAGTTTACTCAACCGCGCTTAAACGGGCCAAATTGTGAATATTCGAGCTGCGTTTCATACTAAAGAATAAAAATTTTTGATCAAAATAATGTTTTCTTAAATGTATGTAGAGCCATTTTATTTTCTCATATAATTTGAAACTAACACGTATTTTTATAAAAAATTGCATGATTTTAAATTTTATTCGACTTACGAGATTTTTCTATTTACACGAAAGTTTTCGGAAAGAACTAATGACTTAAGTCGAAGACTTTTACCATCAGTATAAATTTATGCCACCTCCAACTTAACAGCCCTCCATCCGAGAATATCATAAACCAAACAATTCCCATAGAATAATTTATAAATGTAAAATGTTGTATTTTCAAATCAATAAACTTTTTGAACCGTAAATTATAATCTGAAAATTCTTAAACTTCGAAATTTTAATTTACCACTATATTAAACCAAAATCAATGATGAAAGCGGACGAAAATAAAATCCCAAAATTTCGTTGTTTATTCGATTCAAGTAAATTAACTAGGCCTCCAAATATTTCTAACATAGACAACTTTTGGATCAGCTGTATTATTTCCCAAATAATAAATCAATTGTAATATTTCCCATGGAAATCTTCTTTTCGATTTATTAAATATTTTCTTTTCAAAAACTTATCCAACAGGCGACATTGGTGTAAAAATGGAAAATATTTTAGTACCAACTATGGGTAATCTCTAAATATTCGTCCTCGAAAGAACAGTCCACCAATTTCTAACAGGGTAAAATTATATAAACTTATGGTGTGAGAAATTAAATTTATCGCATTTAAATTTTAATTATTTTAAATTCATTGCTGCAGTAAAGACTTTACCATCCAGGTAAGGTTCACAAAAACACGTAGAATTTATGAACTTGTTATAAACTTTTGTATGAATTGACTTCTTTTTTTTTTATTAGTATTTAAAAATTTCGATTTCAATAAAATTAAAATTTATTCTATACTATTATTAGTGGTGGGTTACAAGTAATCCACATTTTACCTTTTCGTGCTGTTTCCAGGGTAACCCAGATAAAAGAATGATACCCGACTCGATACCCGTTGAGTAATCAACTTTGGTACTGTATCGAGTAGGTGACTACTTGCGAAAATGAGCGTACCTTGTACACTATTATTGGCAAGCACTCGAGCGGGTTCGCGGTCTGCCTTTAGACGGCCTATGTCTGAATTCCTTTTTGGTCCCTCTCTGTTTGTCTCTTATTATAAACTTGTCTCTCTAAAATCCGACTTTTTGCAAATGCACGACAAAGATTTATTAAACTAAGATTTATTTATTTACATTAAAACGCTTCTTTGTCGTAGGCCGTTGAGGTTTAATTGATCCCGCCAATTCTAAGCTTCAGTGGTGTAGCGAGGTGGGGGCGAGGGGTGACAGTTGCCCCGGGCGCCGGATTGAACGCAATATATATATAAAATATATAAATATAGCCAAGCATTGAAAATTTTTAAAAAATAAATGATGAAAAAGGGATTTTATTTTTCTGTTTTCCAGTTTTTTTCTAGTGTTGTTATATTTTTATATTTTATATTTTATATTTTATATTTTTTAAAATATTATTTTAGAATTTATTAATATGCATTTTATATTTGGTGTTTTTACATATGTCTATTTTTAATATCAAAAAAAATTTTTTATAGTAATCCCAGGGCGCCAAAAAATATCCCTGCCCCCGGGCGCCAAGTACTCTAGCTACGCCACTGAAGCTTACAGGTAGGGATGTTGCTGGGTCAGAACCCTATCGACTATGTCCTGGTTAATTTGCGTCTT
>CAUHTR010005505.1:0-27546 GCA_959609185.1 Schmidtea polychroa | reverse complement strand
TGACCTGACCTCGTCATATCCCTTCATATTTGTCTCCTCTCCACCTATTTTGAAATTATTTGAATACATTTTCCTACGACCTCTTACTATTGTCTATCAACGAATTTGCTTTTCATACTAAATTTTCAAATAATAATATATTAACAAACAATAACTAATTAAGTAAACGGTACACAGAATAATCCAGCAGACGATCTCTAGATTTTTTGCCGAGAACCCTGCTAGGTTAATCTAATTTAGCGAAACAAACAAATCTCTTTATTTATTTTAAGGAAGTTCTGATTTTATTAAATCTCCAGCTGTCTCTCATGTTTCCACATGACTCTGGTTTTTCACATACCTTTGGTTTCCCACATTGTTCGCATTATCTAATTAGCTAACTAATTAATATTTTTTTAAGTTTCAAAATCTTTTCTTGGACCCCCATTGATTTTATTATGTATGCGTTCGTCTCAACATTTGTTATTTGTACATACACATTTCTCCCTAAATGAGTCAATATTTAATTTTTAAAAATTTTGATTAATTTTAATAAGTTTTTACACTATCCATTTGAACATTTCAATTTCTTTATATTTTTAAGTTTCTTTAGTACCACTCTAGACCAGTAGTTCTCAACCGGGGTGTCACATGATTCTCGGTAGTGTATCATTGGTGTGTGGTTTGTGTGTCGCGAGAACTTGTTGATTTATCAACAAATTTGATTTATTTTTATTCTTGATGGAACTGTTACTTCATACATTAACTAATAACAGTAAAATTCTGTAATCAATTGTATTATTATTGGTAATGGTACATATCATTTTACAAATATATTCTCTACATCAGTGGTGGCAAACCCAAATCAATCGAAGAGCTAAATCTTCGGAAAAAAAAAAAAAAAAAAAAAAAAAAAAAAAAAAAAAAAAAAAAAAAAAAAAAAAAAAAAAAAAAAAAAAAAAAAAAAAAAAAAAAAAAAAATCAAATTTTATTTTATGAAAAAACAATCTGGCACAAGGCCGAAGGGGAGAACGGTTCTCACCCTTAATAAATCTGAAATTTTTATGTTTATCTTCTTTGGATGCTGTAGTTAGGAACTCTGGCATCAAACGTGGTTTTTGGCTTAGTTTATGATTTTTCTTTTTTCATTATCAGTTTGGGGAGGCTTTCAGTCATCAGCATATGCTTCCTAGTAAGATTAAAATATCGGAGTAGGAAGACTCCATTTGTGATTTTTGTAACGTTAATAGTTGATGTACTTGTAATATAATAATAATTGAAAGGGTGTTGTATACAGTAACAAGGGTTTAATATACTATAGATATGAACACCTAAAACGTATTATCCTATGGGCGGGGCCCCTACAAGGACCCCTACATTTACCCACAGACAATATCAAACTATTTGTATTAATAATATACATGTGTAAATAAAGATTATTAATTGAAGGGGATAGAGTTAGTAGTTGAGGTAAATAGCAACGCATTTGTAATTAAATTAGATGCTAAACAAATATATCAAAAATAAACAAATAAAACCTTAACTAGTTATTATTAATATAGTAGTAAAGTATTGAGCTATATAAATACATATACACATATATACATATATATACATATATTAGTCATTGTTATAGGCACTTTTAATCCCATGAGGAGACATATGATAATCTGAACAACTACGTATTTATCATATTACGTTTATAATAACCATAGTGTACAAATAAATATGGGTATGCTTTGATATTATATACTATAAATATAAATATATTATTCCTTAAGGGTGTGTTCTCTAAAGATATGATAGCTGCTTACTACCGCAGCTGTGCAAGCGTTTCTTGCTAGGCTTTTATTTCAGTTTTGGAGAGACCTATTTTACGGAGAACTTGGTCATTTTTGTTGTACCAAGAGCCCAGAGTACCTATTATCAAAGTAGACAATGTAGTTTTTACTTTATGAGTTTTTTCTATTTCGATTGCCAAATTGGCATATTTTCCGTAATTATCAGCATCCGCTTTTTAAAATTTTCCCTTTGCTCGTAAGGTACTTTGATATCTAGAATGTGGGTAATTTTATTTCTCGATGATCTGATGAGTAGGTCAGGTATTAATGTAGTTTCGATTCCCTGTGGCGTGCGTTCGATATCCATTTTGAATCCATAGTTAAGAAGAGATTGACATACCGCTTCTAGTACACGTGTATGCTTATTTCTTCTTGCATTTATTTTTGCAGGGCAGTGATTGAAGACATGCGCCTGTGTCTCTGGGTGGGAATTGCATTGCCTACATAGAGTATTTTTTTTAGCCTTTAATCTATGTGGTGCGTAGTTTAGTTTTAGGAGATTGTTCCTTGCTCTTAGAAGGAATAGGTATTGAGCATCTGTTAGAGTGTCAGTCTTAACCAGGTAGTCAGCCACGCTACTATCGCATATGGATTTAGCAATATGTCCTTGGCATTTGAGATTGATCCATTTTTCTGCATGTATTAAGCCTATTATTGAGTGGAGTTCTGATGATGTGTTGTTGAGATTTGTGGAGAAGAAATAATTGATCCTTTCTTTGTATTTGATTTCTAGCTGGTACATGTCATCTAATAAGACAATTTTGACATGAATTCCATATTTTAATCTTAAGAGGTCGACGGATTTCCTGAATTTAGAAAAGAAAGATTTATAACCAAAGTTTTTTGTAGTATCACCATTGATCCATGATAAGGCAGCCTCTATATTGCCATTACCCCGTGATAGTGCAAGTTCCATTAGTACTAGATTTTGGAAGCATGTATCAGACGAATTTAGTGCCCGAGCAAGGTGTACAATACTTTGTATGAGATATTCATCAATGGATGAGGTCAGTCCAATACCTCCCATTTTTCACCGATGCATATATGAAATGATTGTTAATTTGGAGTAATTTATCTCCTAAAGATGTTTTGATGAGCTTACGAATCTTCTGGTCAAAACCCTTTTGGGGCTCTCTATTTTTGATGATTTTGTCCTTATGAGAATCAAGGACACCATGAAGGATCTCACAATTACGAAAAGGAAAGATAAGACGAGAGTGGATGAAGATTTTAAAGGCATTTATTTTCTGTGATGGATGGAGGTGGGAATCGAGAATCTTTTTAGTATCCTTAACGGCAGTTTCAAGTCTGTCGTCTATGTTGTGTCTTTTTTTGTGGGTAAAATCAATTCCCAAGTATCTATACAAATTGGAATCATCTATTTTTGGAATGATTTCCCCATATAGCTTTATTGGAAATAGTTCAGCTCATGATCAATATGAAAATAACCAGATTTTGATGGTTTAAATCTCAGGTTGGCTAACGAAGCAAGACGGGTAGTTTCTAAAAGGGCAGAATTGATAGAGGCGTAGGAGTTAGATACTAGCACAATGTCATCGGCATATGCTAAGATACCTATGTTCATGTTATTAAAGATGAAAGGGTGACTGATGAGGATGTTTTTAAGTATGAAGTCAATGGCGAGACAAAAAAGAGTCATAGATAGGGGGCATCCCTGTTTAACTCCCCTAACTATGGGCACTTGTTGATTTATCAACAAATTTGATTTATTTTTATTCTTGATGGAACTGTTACTTCATACATTAACTAATAACAGTAAAATTCTGTAATCAATTGTATTATTATTGGTAATGGTACATATCATTTTACAAATATATTCTCTACATCAGTGGTGGCAAACCCAAATCAATCGAAGAGCTAAATCTTCGGAAAAATACTATCACGGGCCACAATAAATTCATTTAAATAAATATAACTCGTTTTTACGATTCAAGTAAACTTAGAATCAATTTTTTAAATTAAAAACATGCTTAATTCGAATATGAATTCTAAATAAGACAATTATTGATTTGATGTTTAAAATTGTGTCCGGGCCACATCAAACCGCCTTCGCGGGCCACGGTTGGCCACGGCTGCTCTACATGATTAATTATAGTTGAGTGTGTCGCCAAATTTCAGATCAGGGTTCAGGTGTGTCACCTCTGCCTGAGTCAAACTTCTAACAATAGTGTCGCCATTGCTTAGGAAAATTCAAAACATCATGTAGAGAAATAAAGAAAACATTTGATTATCAATCAGTGAAAATTTTAATTTCAATAATATACAATAATTTTCTTCCTTTTCTTGTTTGTGAGATGGTGTTGTAGATCTTAAGTAATTTTTGATTAGTTTTAATTGAGAAACATTACCACTTTGGTGGATCGCCCACCCAGGCTTCGCTTCATGCTAATAATTAACGATTGAAAAAGACCGGTCCAATGACTTTGAAGTTGCCACAATAGGTATATATGAGTTGTTATTAGTTATCGAGTCCCTCCCCCTCCCATATAAAAAGCTTATAATGCGTTATATAATATCGCGCAATTTTTTAATTTTTATCTAATTTTCATGGAATAATAGAAGCTTTAATCTATTAACTTGTTTAATTATTTTATTCAATTTTCAATTCAACAAGCGTATTTATCATATTGTATTTATCATATAATTGTTAATTATGCATTTGCATTGCACATGTCTTTATTAGTCATACTTATATATTGTAAAGGTCCTTTGTTAATCACACAATTTTATTTATTCTGATTTTGATTGGGTAAATGAGTTATAAATAATCCAACAATTATAAACTACATCATAAAATGTCGCAAACAACATTATATATTAATTTATTAAATAAGATCTTCAGTGAAAATCAGAACAATGCAATCCTTAATAGCATCCAGTACTTGATCAATCACACAGAGAAGATCATAGAAGCCACACCCTTAGAATATCAATTGATTTTAAATATGGATTCCATGGAGCAAAAATGAAAATCTTTTAAATCAATATTTGATTTGTTGTTTGATGAACCAAATAAATGGACTTGAATATTAATCAGGTTTGTCTAAATGAAGAATATAATCCTGAAATCAGGACCAGACTACGAAAACTATTTTCAAATGTCTGTTGGGGTAAACTATTTAAATTTTAAATTTATTATTATTATTAATGTTTAAATAATTGATTCGAAAATTGCTCCAGGGATAGATGCCAATGGGGATGGATTACTCTGGTGATAATGGCATCACAAAGAAAGAATTCGGATGAAAATATTCAGATATTTAAAAACTTATTCAAAATATCCTCAGGATTATTATTTATGTACATTTCTGAAAAAAGTATATTATAAATTATATTAAATGCGACTGTCCATCATCTCCGTTCTCAAGTTCCTGATCACTATCGACTGAAGGAATTCATTAATATTAATAAACACAATTTTGTGAAAAATTTATTGAAATGTTCTTTGATTTCAAATTTTGTGAATTTTAAAAGTTTTAAAAGATTTTAAAACTTTTATAATTTTTGAAATTTGAATTGAAAAAACAGAATTCTGTGAATTTCTAACGAAATTATATTTAAAAAAATTAATGAATTAGTTAATTAGTTTGTTTAAAAAAGAGCAATTTAGATTGATTTAGTTTGAAATTCAATTCTACCTTCATCAGACTTCATCAATAGTTTTAATATCTATCATTGAGAGTGTCCTTGATAGGAATTGGAACTGAGTTTGGTGTAGTTTGATAAGATTTACCGATTTCATATTGATTTTGTAATTGTAAATGTATTTTTTGAAAGAAGAAGGATTATTTATAACTCATTTACGCAATCAAAATCAGAATAAATAAAATTGTGATATTAGCAAAGGACCTTTGCAATACATACGTATGACTAATAATAACATGTGCAATGCAAATGCATAATTAACTATTACATGATAAATACAATTTGTTGATTAGGAGTATACCTGCGTGGTTATATATATATATATATATATATATATATATATATATATATATATATATATATATATATATATTGAGTTGACAGTCCATAAAACCCTGCATAATGACCCTTATAACATCCTTGAAATACCTGGGATCATCACAATATAAATTCGGGTACTTACTTATTCGGGTATTTATCAACCAAAATACTGTGTCAGGAACACTCAATATAACACCGACACTATTTCAATAAAAGATGTTATTCATTGATTTGACCTACATATTATATATAGAATGTTCCAGCGGGGACTATGTTTTAAAGTAGATATTTATATAGAGATGTTATTTATTGTCTTGACATAAATAATTTTAATAATGTGTCAGTTGGGACTATGTTTTAATGAATTATTTTTAAGAATGTGGGAAGGGGTACCTTGCCCGAAGGGACTTGTTCAGGTGGGGACCAATCCATCTACTCATGTTTTCATATTTTTGACCAACTTCCAATGAAAATTGAAAAACTTCATCAAAGTTGAATGTATTAAAATTTTCTATATTTCGGAAAAAAGAAAATCTTAAAAATATTCTAGAAGCTTATCATAAAAAACGTTTTTTTACTCGAAAAACTTTATTTTTCCGACACCTGATTCTCGAGGAGATACAAAAATTGATATTTTTGCTGGGTTGGCATAAAATGCACAAAACAATTTAAAAGTGAAAAAAATCAAATGTAATGTGAAATTTTGTGACTTGAAATATACATTTGTTGGGTTCTGAGTTATTTCGAACAAAGGGAAACATGGAGTTAATCTAAAGTCGAAATTCTACCAAATATAATAATAAAACCGATCACATATACTCCCAGTCAATATCCCTTAATTACAGAAAATAATAAAATAGAAATGTAAATTTGTGGCGCAAGTCGAACATCATCAGTACGGTTAGCAGAAAGGATATATAAATATTTTTATTGAGCATTTAAAAAATAATTAAATCAAAAGTTCACTTTATCAAAAATGTAATTTATTGAACAAAAATCTTTTAACGCTTGTTGAATTGAAAATTGAATAAAATAATTAAACAAGTTCATACTTCATAGATTAAAGCTTCAATCATTCCATGAAAATTAGATAAAAATTAAAAAATTGCGCGATATTATATGACGCATTATAAGCTTTTTATATGGGAGGGGGAGGGACTCGATAACTAATAACAGCTCATATTACACCTTTTGGGGCAACTTCAAAGTCATTGGACCGGTCTTTTTCAATCGTTAATTATTAGCATTTCTCCACAGCAATAATTGAAGAAATAGAATTGTTTCACTAAAAATAAATTTTTAGTATTTTATTTACAAAGATTGCAAATGAAAAAGTTAAAAATTATTCCGTAAATTATTCAACATTTCTTTATATGAAAAGAATATATTATTTATTTATTTATTTATTGTAATTTGTTCAGATATAAATTATAATTATTCATAAAATCAGATAGATATCAATGTGTGAGAAATCTTTAGCAAAATTATTACAAACTTTTATCAATCGTTCAAGCAAGAAATCAAGCGCTGGCCGTTTTGAATTGCAAATCTGTTTCCAAAGAAATTTCATTAATAGATTCCAAGAAAAAATTCACAGGTCATCGTGATTCTGTATTGGAGACATCTAAAAAAAGCCGTCAGACAAATGAACCATATATAGAGGACATATTTCCTCTCATCAATAAATTTTCACCTAGGCAAAGAACAATAGAATCGACCTTTGCAGAATGGTTCAATTTATCAACAGATAATAATTATGATCAACAATTTCCGATCCTCGGATTAAAACAGAAACCCCTCAAAATAAACCCTATGAACATGCAATGGCCAATAGTCAATATTGAAAACGAAGGACCGATTCCAATGAAAAATACCGAAAACAACTGTTACATGAATTCCGCTTTCCAAGCTTTGTTACCAACATTTGATGCTTCTATTACAAAATATTTATTAAATCAACCTGCTTGGAAACTTCTTCATTCTTTCCACCAGTCCTTTATTACTCGATCACAATTCTCAATTATAGATCGTTTGAATTCATTCACGAACATTGAATATTTTGGATGTGAATTTTCTCCCAACGCACAAGAAGATGCGCATGAATTTTTGCATTCGTTCATTAATAAATTAGCGGAAGAATTTCAACAAATCACAGATAAGCAGCATTCGCAATTAGAAAATATTATCAAATCTCATTATCAAATCAGATACGACAATCGAGTATATTGCGATAATTGTCATAAATCCAACAATCAAAATCCAGTAATTGCTGAAGATTTTGGCTTACTGTTGGAAATTGGTGACGATTTTCAGACAATGTTAACGAATTCTCTGGTGCAGAAAATCGAATGTTACAACTGTGAAAATTGTGGAATGAAAGATGGAACAGCTCAATCGAAAGCAAAGATAATTCATTTACCGAAATACTTGATTGCGAGCATTAAAAGGTTTTCATGGGATGCATCATTTCGGCCATATAAGATTGAAGATGTTGTTGATGTGAAAAAGAATATTGAGATAGCGGTTAATATTGATGAGGAAAATGTGAAATATAATTTAGTGTCAATAATTGCCCATTCAGGACAAGCAAATTCGGGGCATTATGATGCTTATGTGAAGATTGGAGGTCAATGGTACAATGCTAATGACCAATATATCACTAAAATGGAATTCTCTGATGTCTTATCAGACGTGAAAATGCAAAATTATGTCCAGATTTATGAGAAAATGAATAATTAATTGTAATATTTATCAAATAGCTTATATTTCGATATTAAATAAAATGAAAATATTTTTAAATTATTTATATATTTAAATATGTTTTTTATAAAATTTTAATGTTGGATTTAATATTTTAATTTTAATTTCCGATTTTCGATCTAAATATTTTGATCTAAAATTAATTTCCATTTCTCTCCATCACGTACAGTTTTTTGCAAAATAAAGATGTTAATATAAAAAGCATAACACTAATGAAAAAACAACCATTTTATTACAATGAACCTAAAATTATTTCTTATAATTAGACTAACAATTTCCTCGGGAAATGTACTTAATATTCATGTTCATTCTTTTTGCTTAATGATATCTTTTCTTCTTTTCTTCCATACTTTTCCGAACACACTTCCACTTTTCATTTTCAGACAAATCGGGCATTTCGCCCCCGATCTCAAAAGAATTATAATTCATCTACTTGAAAAATATAGTTTTAAAAAAAAATTCTTGGAAAACTACTCGACACAAAAAATATTTTTAAAACAAATTAAATTTTAAAGTGTAAAAAATCCACAACCTAGATATTTTTTTTTCGTTTATAAGAAAGACTGCAGACAAAATATTAGAGGTGGGCAGGAATTTACAGAGGCTACATTCGTTCATATTTTTATTATTATAATTATATTGACATTATTTGAAGTGTTTTTACAGGCGGCTGCGAGCCGTATGTAAGAGGGTGTTGGGCCATATGCGGGCTGCTGGCAGCATGCTTGACAACCCTGCTCTAATTGATCTGGAAAGCTTTCCTTATAAGCCTACAAAAAACATTTTGTACTAAGGTTTTAATTGTTGAAAATAAAGCATTTAATTCATATACTCCAGGAGGTGTGATTATATCAGAAGAATCCATTTTCAAATGTATTTTATTTGTAATATTGTGTAAATTATTATAAACTGTAAAGCATTGTAATCCAATTTCATAATTAAATTCTTTATTCAAGTGTAAGGGTATTGGAAATTTGGTTGTAAATTCTGAATATTTACTATTAAAAGATAGAGTTGTTGAATATTTTGTTGATAAAATATTAACTAATTTTTTAAACTTTTGATCCATTTAATCTCTTATATTAATCATTTGCCCTTTATTTAATTGAATATTTATTTCTTTTTCAACTAGTCTTACATAAAAACATTTTAAACTAGTTATTCTTTTCAATATTAATTGTACCATTTGTACCATTAAAAGATAATTTTTTTGATCTGAAACATCAAAACAAAATATTGAATACAAAATTTTAAAATAAGTCATGTCTAATTGGTGATCTACTTTAAAAATGTTACATGCATCAATATATGATGAATATGCTCATGGTAATATTTATTTTATGCTTTATTTTATTTATTTATGCTAATGATAAATTTTAGAAAAGAACTATTCATGTCGGTTTATTATTTTAAAGAATTCGTAGAAAAAATGAGCTGGGTCGCGGATAAAATTGTAAAAACACAAAAAAAAATTTCTTTTACATATTATTACATCAATTAGTCACTAAGAATAGTGCTGAAGCAATTTTTGTGTATGAAATAAATACAAATAACTTGATTTTTATTAAATTTCAATAACTTTTCACAAAATTGTGTTAACTAATATTATCTAGTTCCTTCAGTCGATAGTGATCAGGAACTTAAGAAATGTACAAAAATAATAATATTTTTATACAAATGTCTTCTCAGCAGTTTTCTTTATTAATTTTTCTTAAAATCTCGCTCTCAAAAGCGATTTCAATGGTGTTTTAAGAGCTCTACCGAAAGACTGAAGGATTCGAAGGTGGTTCGAAAGAGGTCCGAAAAAATTCAAACAATTCAGTGATTGATTCCGGGTGTGTTAGAAAAACTTGTGGCAATGCTTCCCGGATCACCACCACATCCAGTTCAATGAATTATGTTTTCATATATATATTGTAAGTTAATTATAAAATACCAATACACACAAAATATATTACTAAACAGACACTATTTATTTTATAATATATAAAATAAAACAATAAAATGATAATTTAAGCCTTTTGCTGCAAATAATGTATTTAATGAAACAATTTTCGACTATAAGATAGTCCTTCTCAATCTATCTTATAGTCGAAATTTTTTTCATTAAATACATTATTTGCAGCAAAAGGCTTAAATTATCATTTTATTGTTTTAAATAATAAATGCTGCTTCCAAGAAATCATCATTTTATAATATAAAAAAGAGTTGTTATATTACAACAGAAACGTTGAAATTAGTTTATAAAAAATATTTTTTGACTTGAAATTTGAACCATGCTTATTGTTAATGCCTATTCCCACTGACCTATCTAGGTTGTGGATTTTTTACACTTTAAAATTTAATTTGTTTTAAAAATATTTTTTGTGTCGAGTAGTTCCAAGAATTTTTTTTTTAAAACTATATTTTTCAAGTAGATGAATTATAATTCTTTTGAGATCGGGGGCGAAATGCCCGATTTGTCTGAAAATGAAAAGTGGAAGTGTGTTCGGAAAAGTATGGAAGAAAAGAAGAAAAGATATCTTAAGCAAAAAGAATGAACATGAATATTAAGTACATTTCTCGAGGAAATTGTTAGTCTAATTATAAGAAATAATTTTAGGTTCATTGTAATAAAATGGTTGTTTTTTCATTAGTGTTATGCTTTTTATATAAACATCTTTATTTTGCAAAAAACTGTACGTGATGGAGAGAAATGGAAATTAATTTTAGATCAAAAAATTTAGATCGAAAATCGGAAATTAAAATTAAAATATTAAATCCAACATTAAAATTTTATAAAAAACATTTAAATACTAAAAAGAGAGTTTGAAGACTATAAATCAGTAATATATCGATGTTTGTTGATACTCACGAATTTTCGGCACTGCCGTTTTCTAGTGAATTTTGAAAATTCACTTGAAAAAGGCAGTGCCGAAAATTTGTGAGTATCAACAAACATCGATATATTACTGATTTATAGTCTTCAAACTATCTTTCTAATTCAATGGATAAAATAATCAGTGGTGAAATTGGAAGAAATAAAAGTTCTTATAATAATATTTAAATATATAAATAATTTAAAAATATTTTCATTTTATTTAATATCGAAATATAAGCTATTTGATAAATATTACATTAATTATTCATTTTCTCATAAATCTGGACATAATTTTGCATTTTCACGTCTGATAAGACATCAGAGAATTCCATTTTAGTGATATATTGGTCATTAGCATTGTACCATTGACCTCCAATCTTCACATAAGCATCATAATGCCCCGAATTTGCTTGTCCAGAATGGGCAATTATTGACACTAAATTATATTTCACATTTTCCTCATCAATATTAACCGCTATCTCAATATTCTCTTTCACATCAACAACATCTTCAATCTTATATGGCCGAAATGATGCATCCCATGAAAACCTTTTAATGCTCGCAATCAAGTATTTCGGTAAATGAATTATCTTTGCTTTCGATTGAGCTGTTCCATCTTTCATTCCACAATTTTCACAGTTGTAACATTCGATTTTCTGCACCAGAGAATTCGTTAACATTGTCTGAAAATCGTCACCGATTTCCAACAGTAAGCCAAAATCTTCAGCAATTACTGGATTTTGATTGTTGGATTTATGACAATTATCGCAATATACTCGATTGTCGTATCTGATTTGATAATGAGATTTGATAATATTTTCTAATTGCGAATGCTGCTTATCTGTGATTTGTTGAAATTCTTCCGCTAATTTATTAATGAACGAATGCAAAAATTCATGCGCATCTTCTTGTGCGTTGGGAGAAAATTCACATCCAAAATATTCAATGTTCGTGAATGAATTCAAACGATCTATAATTGAGAATTGTGATCGAGTAATAAAGGACTGGTGGAAAGAATGAAGAAGTTTCCAAGCAGGTTGATTTAATAAATATTTTGTAATGGAGGCATCAAATGTTGGTAACAAAGCTTGGAAAGCGGAATTCATGTAACAGTTGTTTTCGGTATTTTTCATTGGAATCGGTCCTTCGTTTTCAATATTGACTATTGGCCATTGCATGTTCATTGGGTTTATTTTGAGGGGTTTCTGTTTTAATCCGAGGATCGGAAATTGTTGATCATAATTATTATCTGTTGATAAATTGAACCAATCTACAAAGGTCGATTCTATTGTTCTTTGCTTAGGTGAAAATTTATTGATGAGAGGAAATATGTCCTCTATATATGGTTCATTCGTCTGACGGCTTTTTTTAGATGTCTCCAATACAGAATCACGATGACCTGTGAATTCTTTCTTGGAATCTATTAATGAAATTTCTTTGGAAACAGATTTGCAATTCAAAACGGCCAGCGCTTGATTTCTTGCTTGAATGATTGCTAAAAGTTTGTAATAGTTTGCTAAAGATTTCTCACACATTGATATCTATCTGATTTTATGAATAATTATATATTATATCTGAACAAATTACAATAAATAAATAAATAAATAATATATTCTTTTCATATAAGGAAATGTTGAATAATTTACGGAACAATTTCATTCTTTTTGATTTGCAATTTTTGTAAAAAAATTACTAAAAATTTATTTTTAGTTAGAGAATTCTTTAGCTTCAATTATTGTTGTGCATAAATGTTAATAATTAACGCTTGAAAAAGACCGGTCCAATGACTTTAATGTCAATGACACATAATGTCAACGTTAAAATATTGGTTAGGGTTTCTTCGGCTTTTCGAGCATCTTCATGGTTCTTGCGAAGATCTTTTAATGTTTCCCATTTTGATGAACCCATGGGTATATTTCATTCTGAATAATCTAAAACTAATATTTTATTATATATATTATTATAATTACCATACCATTCTTGAAATCTTTCAACTTGAAATTCCCTTCATCATATCACCACCACTTTAATTACAATTACCGAGATTATTTCATATATCAAACTATTCGACGTTTGAAAATTTCTTCATCATACCGCCGTCATTATGTATGGTAATAATTCATTTGAATTTGATGTAATATTGATTTATATAAAAGTATTGAGAACTTACACATATATAGTATGATATTCATCAATCAATGTTGAACAGACTTGACAATTGCTAACATTCTTCTCGTGACACTTAGAACAAACAATTACGTGACTACACGGTAAAAACCAAACAGAAACTTGATTTTCTTTACAAATTGAACAAGTTAAATACTTATTCTTAACATCGTTCAGTTTTTTCCGTTAGCTTATTTTCAATCAAATCGGCTTTTGCTATCCATTCATAAATCAATCTACTATATCCAGTTTCAACCTTAAATACATGCAACTCCAAAAGTATTCATTCAGTGAATCGTTGTTTACCACTGTTTTTTCTAAATACATTAAATAAGTAGATAACTTCAAAATGCATTTATCAAAATTGCAAATTAAAAAAAAAATCAAAAATCAAATAGAGAAATGTTTGAAAATTTTGAAAATATTTATGATTTCCTTATCAGTGTATCATGATTATTTATAAAATCTTCAACTGTGTTATTGAAAAACTCAAATTTCAATGAACTCTTGTCTTCGGAATAGGTTGGACTTAATTTAACTTTTACTAAATTTTCCTTATTTTTAGATGGACTAATAACTAATTTTCTATTAGCTAAATTACCTTTGTTTTTACATTTATAACAATAGAGATAGCCAATCCAATTTCCATTTTGTTGAGGACACCTAAATGATAAATAACATAATAAATAAATAAATTAACTGGGAGGAAGATCACCATGACAAACGGGACGATCTATGGGAACTCATAAAAAAAAAACGGAAGTAAAAAGAAATTAAAAATGAGAAAGATAAATCAAATAAAACGAAACCAAAAAGAAATTAAAACAAAGGTCATTGTTAATTAAGAAGTACAAATGAAGGTGGAATTTCAAATTCGAGAAATACAAAATAGGGGAAAAAGCCGTATCTTGACAGTTTGTCAAAGATAGCGGAATTGTCGGGAGAAGGCGGCTTAACAAAAAAGAAAATTGGAAAAATATCTTGATATCTGTCAGAGATAAAGCTGACGTAGAGGAAAATGGAAAACAGAATCTGTCGCCAGTGCCACAAATGAAACAAACTATATAAAGAGGAACGGTTGACTGAGAAATCAGAACAAAAACATAACAAAAAGAGGAACAAAATCCGAACGAAATTAGAGACGAAAAGAGTTAAAAGGGAGAATCAATGGGAGAGTTTAAAGCAACAATTAAAGGGAGAATTAAATAGAGTTCAGAACAGAGTGAAACGAGAAGTGACGAGAATCTTTTGTAAAATTGAATATAAAGGGAAGTGGAGTAAATACATTGTATGGTCAAAGCAAATAGAACAATCGATCAAAGCAACCTGTAATTGATTAGTTGACGGCTAGTGATTATTGTTGTGATTACAGAAAGGGCTATTCTTCACGTAGTGTCGAAAGAATCTCTGTGTAATAAATTGGTTTATAGTTAATTGGTTGTAATTTAAATTTGTACAATCCCGCGTGGATAATAATAAAGCTTATCGTGTTCGAGAGTGTTGAATTGTGAATTAATAAACACGCTTTGGAGTCAGAGTAAAAGTTTGAATTTGCAAATATTGTCACCAACTCAATAATCCAACGATTTTCAAAACGTGATAATAAAATTTGTAACCATGGTCAACCTTCAAAGATCTAAGTAACATACATCATATTGTAGAGTATATACACATATATCTAAACACCAACAATTTGGTCATCTTTCAACATGTCTATAATTTAAAATATTATTTTTGGATTTTGACCATCAATAAAAACCTTCAAAATGTCACTTGTTTTACCCTTGATTACCTTGTATTACAATAATAAACATTCAAATACCCTGCGTAAAACCCTTCAAAATAATAATAATAATAATAATAATAATAATAATAATAATAATAATAATATCATCCGCGTGCGTATAGCCATTTGAAAAACTTTTTAAATGAGCCATCGTTCAATAAAATCAAGTAGCGGAACTCTGCAATTTAAAAATTTAAATATTTTAGCATGACTCATGTGACCTTGAGGATTACCTTGAATAATAATAATAGAAAAAAATTAAAATAATAATAATTTGTTGATGCGTCATGGTCTTTCTTTCAATGGCATTGATGAGTCAGTCGGTGAATAACATGACCTCGAATGAGTCATCGGATGAGACACGGTCTTATTTCAATGGAATTGATGAGTCATTGCCGTTCATTAAAATTTGACCTTGAAAATTTTTTGTTTATATTTCCCCCGGGGGTATGTGGTCTTGCGGAGTCCTGGTTTTGCGGTGCCCAATCCATTTACTAATTTTACACTTTTAAATATATGTCTGTATATTCTCCCAGATTTTTACAACTACATAATTCCCACATTTCCACAAATTTGTTATATTCCTCATCATTGATATTTGATTCACTTAGCATAAAATAAAATGTATCAATTGATGGGAACTTTTTCCGTTATATCTTTCAAAAGAATCTACATAATCATATGGGTACATTACTTTAAGTAAACAAGTTTTGTATTTTTCAAGAGGAATATTATTTTTAATCAAAACATTTTGTGTTGTGTATTTAAATTCTTCCAACTTTTGAAATTGTTTGATATAGAACAACGGAGGCAAATGCGGCTCTTAGATAATTGAATTTTTGATAATTGAATTTGAAAATTGAATTCGATTTTTTTATTTTGAAATTTTTTCAACTGAATTTTTAAAAAAAAATTTTTTTTTGCAATTGTATTTTCATGGTTAGTTCATTTTTACCTGTGTCACAAAATAGGTGTAAACAGAATTAAAATTTATAGTGTCATTCGATGGCGGTATTTAGAATCAAAATTTAATATTTCCTTATTACATTCTACCTTGTTTGATTCTTTTTATAAGCAATATTTAAATAATACATGTCTCACTACACTATATACCAGGGGTGGGCAAGTGCGGCTCTTTGATGAGCCATGTGGCTCTCTAGGACCTCATGCGTGCCCACGCCTGATATAGAATCTTTACTCGAGGATAGAAAATTCATTGAGTCAATAAATTTTAAACATCCATATTCCAAACATTTGTATGTTCTTTCATTTTCCCTATAACTTTAAGAATTTTAAGATGAATAGCCAATTTTTTTATAAATAGATAAATACTATAATAAGTAGGGTATTGTGTGGAGCCGGGAACAAAGAACTATGACATCATCGATGACGTCACAAAGGAAATGACGTCATACCCCTACCCCGGGGGAGGGGGTATTTTTTTAAAAAAAAATTTTTTTAAATTTTTTTTTAAAATTTTTTTTTAAAATTACGTAACAAAGACATAGACTTATCAAGGTCATTGAAACAAAGACATATTACGTAACAAAGACATATTGCGTAACAAAGGAAAAAATTTGAACAAAGACACATCATTCTTTTTAAATATATTACGTTGCGGTATTTTAAATTTTAATTATATTTTAATTATTAAATATATTACGTTGCGGTATTTTAAATTTTAAATTTTAAAAAACTTATTTCGACGATTAAGTTGACAAAATAAAATTATTGCACATACTTTGTATATATATAGTCTATCCGACAAGACATTCTGTCCCCCTATGGTCACACACAATGTATAAAAATATTATTAGTGTCCACACATGCAACAAGTTAGTGTTCTCATCGATAGCTCATCTTAAAGTCTAGTATAAGATCTATCTATTGATATATTATTATTATTATTATTATTATTATTATTATTATTATTATTATTATTATTATTATTAATCTATATACTCCGAGTCTATCCGACAAAATATTTTGTCCCCCTATGGGTACTGGTCACAAAGGTAAAGGTCACAAATGTACTGCTAAAAATATTCAAGACAAAACTTTAACAAAGAAATTATACTTTAAATATACACTAAAATTTATTAACACACTGGGTAAAGGTCATAAAGGTAACTAATGTACTGTTAAAAATATTCAAAACAAAACTTTAACATATTATTATTACACACAATGTATAAAAATTGTTCACAAAGTTACTGTTAAAAATATTCAAGACAATAAGATCAATACATTTATTAAATAATTTAACCACATCATCGAAAATAATCATGTCCAAAATAATTATCATCTGCTGGATCATGGAAATCATCTGTATCATCTGCTGAGATAGCTTCCGTTGAATCTATAAATATATCGGTGTCACCGCCCCTATAATGTCCATATGCCAAACTTTGATTTTTATCCACCCAATTTCGCTTATCATCTCTACACGTCAAGGCTCTTTTATTATTTTTAATACTAAAAAGTTGGTGATTTTTTGACGTTATTCTAAACTGAGGGACTGTGTATATTTTATCATTTAAATAACAATCTAGATACGACTGATGTGTTAGTCCAGTATCTTTCATACTTATCCCCTTAGCCTTCATACTTTCCTCATCACCCATCAAACTGTAACATTTAGGTCTCAAGAACACCCAATCTTTATATAATAACCCTTTATTCTCGTCTTTGAATTTACCAATGACAGAATCAAGGTTCCTACTATATAAAGGATGATTTGGGTCATAATTCGAAGTATCTAATAATTGATCTCTAATCATCGCAGGTAAAAGAATGTCAAGACTACAATGTTTAATTTCCAAGAAGAAGGAATCTGTGTCCCCAGCAACGATATTAATTTCGCAGTTGAATTCGTCGCGATATTTTTGCAACTCTTCATACTGCAGCTGGTACATCCTGAGTTTGGATAAATCTAGTACAGTTTGACCAATGTAACTAGGTCTATTCAAACACACTATGTCCTTCCTCAATAAAACCGAAATCAAGTCATCATCGATTTTCGTGGATTTACGAAAAGTCGGTTTCGAACAGAATGTTAATAATCTCTGTGAAGAATTACACAGACGTAAATTAATACGTTTTTTAAGATTTTCAACAGTCTTGCCGTAAAGACTGTTGTTTAATAATTTATAAAAATTTTTATCGAGTTTATTTGTCAACGCTGCTCGTAACGCCGTATTTGTGTTAAGATAATTTTAAGTAAGAACATTAATACTATAACCTGGATTTTGTTATTCAAATTTACTTATATTTGATAGTTTCATCGGCATATCATTAGGATCAAATTTAATTTCAGAAAGATTGTAGGAATTAGGGCGATTTCTATATTGCCTATAGTAGGTAGATAGTAGCCCAACTTTTTATTACGCAATTGTTCCCAACTCATTTTTTTGCTTTCAGGGATTTTTGGTCCAAATTTTTTTTTATCAGACTATAGTGAGGGGGTCTCGATGGTCCTGGGATTTTCAATACAAAAAAATTTTTTCTATACAAAAACGTTGGTCCTGGGATTTTCAATACAAAAAAAAATTTTCAATACAAAAATGTTGGTCCTGGGATTTTCAATACAAAAAAAAATTTTCAATACAAAAATGTTGGTCCTGGGATTTTCAATACAAAAAAAAATTTTCAATACAAAAATGTTGGTCCTGGGATTTTCAATACAAAAAGCTGGTCTACACTAAAAAAAGCATGGTAATTTAAGGTCTCAGGATATTTTCAATACAAAAATCCGACTACCACTAAAAAGCATGGAATTTTCTAGGTCAATTCAGGTGGGTCTCCTTGGTCCTGAGAATTTCAATAGAAAAAGGTGGTCTACACTAAAAAAAGCGTGGTAAATTTTTAAAATAAAGTAAATAATGGGTCTAAAAATTAAATTAAAGTAAATTAAGGTTCAAATTTTTCAAATAAAGTAAATTAAGGTTCAAATCTTTCAATTAAAGTAAATTATGGTCCTAAAAATTAAATTACAGTAAATTATGGGTCTAAAAATTGAATTACAGTAAATAATGGTTCTAAAAATTAAATTACAGTAAATTATGGTCAAAATTTTTCAATTACAGTAAAATAAGGTCCAATTTTTCAATTAAAGTAAATAATGGTCCTAAAAATTAAATTAAAGTAAATTATGGTCCTAAAAATTAAATTACAATAAATTATGGTCAAAATTTTTGAATTACAGTAAATTATGGTCCTAAAAATTAAATTACAATAAATTATGGTCAAAATTTTTGAATTACAGTAAATTATGGTCCTAAAAATTAAATTACAGTAAATGATGGTCAAAATTTTTGAATTACAGTTAATTATGGTTCTAAAAATTAAATTAAAGTAAATTAAGGTTCAAATTTTTCAATTAAAGTAAATTATGGTCCAAATTTTTGAATTACAGTAAATAATGGTTCTAAAAATTGAATTACAGTAAATTATGGTTCTAAAAATTAAATTACAGTAAATTATGGTTCTTAAAAATTAAATTACAGTAAATTAAGGTTCAAATTTTTCAATTACAGTTAATTATGGTTCTAAAAAATTAAATTAAAGTAAATTAAGGTTCAAATCTTTCAATTAAAGTAAATTATGGTCCAAATTTTTGAATTACAGTAAATAATGGTTCTAAAAATTGAATTACAGTAAATTATGGTTCTAAAAAATTAAATTACAGTAAATTATGGTTCTTAAAAATTAAATTACAGTAAATTAAGGTTCAAATTTTTCAATTACAGTTAATTATGGTTCTAAAAAATTAAATTAAAGTAAATTAAGGTTCAAATCTTTCAATTAAAGTAAATTATGGTCCAAATTTTTGAATTAAAGTAAATTATGGTTCAAATTTTTAAATTAAAGTAATGAATGGGCACAAATAACTAAATTAAGGTTCTAAAAAAATTAAATTAAAGTTAATTAAGGTCCAAATTTTAAAATTAAGTAATCAATGGTCAAAAATTTTAAATTAAAGTTAAATAAGTAAATTAAAGTAATAATTTTTAAATAAGTAATGTAATAAGTAAATTAAAGTAAGATTTTAAAATTTATTAACAAAAAGTTGAAATAATAGAAGGTGTTTGAGAATTGAAATTTTTTAATGAAAATTTTTATGAAATAATTTTTTAAGTAATTTTTAATAGAAATTTTTATGGAATAATTTTTTAAGTTAATTTTTAATGGAAATTTTTATGAAATATTTTTCAATGATAATTTTAGATGGAAATTTTTAAGATAATTTTTAATGAAAATTTCTATGAAATATTTTTCAAAGACAAATTTTAATAATAATTCAACAACAAACCAACAACTTAGTACCAACAACCAGTAACTTATGAACATGTATTAACAATCAGATACCTACAACTAGTTACTAACAACCTGCTACCAAGTACTTACAATCAGTTACCTGCTACCAAGTACTTACAACATGATACCACGTACTAAATAACTCTCAAACAATCAGATACTTACAACCAATTACCAGATACCAAGTACCTACAACTAGTTACTAACAACTAGTTACCTGATACTAAGTACCTACAACCATCTAACAAGTACTAACAACCAAAAACAAGCAACCAACTAGGTACCAAGTACTAACAACCGACAACAACCAGCTAACAACTAAATACAACCTACCAAGTACCTACAACCACATACTAACAACTAGTTACCAGATACCAACTACTCACAGACGTCAACAACCAGGTACTAAGCATTATTAACCAACTACTAAGTACCAACAACAACTAACTACCAACTACTAAGTACCTACAACCACCTACCTATTAACTAGCTACAACCACCTACCAACTAGCTACCACCTACCCATTAACTAGTTACAACCAGCTAACTAGGTACTAGATACCAAGTACTAACAACCAGTTACCTGCTACTAAGTACCAACAACCACCTACCAAGTACATACAACCAACATCAACCAGGTACTAAGCATTAATTACCAACTACTAAGTACCTACAATCACCTACCCATTAACTAGTTACTAAGTACTATCAACCAACTAGGTACTAGATACCAAGTACTAACAACCAACAACAACCAGGTACTAATCATTAATTACCAATTACTAAGTACCTACAACCATCTACCAAGTACATACAACCAAGTACTAAGCATTATTAACCAACTACTAAGTACCTACAACCGACTAGCTACCACCTACCAAGTACCACCAACAACGAGATACATACAACTAGATACTAACAACTAGTTACCAGATACCTACTACTCACAGCCGTCAACAACCAGGTACTAAGCATCATCAACCAAGTAATAACAACTAGATACCTAGTACTTACAACCAGATGACCACGTGAAATTATTAGTTAAATAGGTAAAATAATGTTTAATTTTTAAATTAACTAATCAATGGTCTAAAATATTAAAGTTAAAGTTAATTTAAGATGAAGATTTTCTGGGATTTCCAATGTTAATTTTAGATGCAAATCTTCGTCAATCAATCAATGACCACATGAAATTATTAGTTAAATATGAAAATAAGGGTTATAATTAGTTGTTTAGTAAATTATGGTGTAAAATTAAGAAATAAAGAATAATTAGGTAAATTAAGGATAAATTAAGGAAAATTAAGGTTCAAAATTTAAAATTAAGTAACCAATGGTTCAAATTTTAAATTAAAGCTAAATAAGTAAATTAAAGTAATAATTTTTAAATAAGTAATGCAATAAGTAAATTAAACTAAGATTTTTAAATTTATTATCAAAAGATTGAATAACCACCAACTTTTTTGAGAAATGTAATTTTTAATGAAATTTTAAATGGAAATTTTTTTTTAAATGAAAATTTTAATGAAATAATAATAATAATAATAATAATAATAATAATAATAATAATAATAATAATAATAATAAAAATAATAATAATAATAAAAAATAATAATAATAATTCAACAGTTACCAACAAGTGGTTACTGATTATTTTTAAGTAGGTGCTAACAAATAAATACTTTCAACATGATCCCAAGTACTAACTAACTCTCAAACAACCACATACTTACAACTAACTACTTACAATCAACCAATGGATTAAGCATGGATAAAAAGTAAATTAAATTCTTTATTGTATTTTATGAATTGTATACCACAACTCAATCACTTTAAAACACCACGTGAAATTCGAAATAATTTAAATTACAATGAAATACTAATGAATTCTAATTTACAAAACATTTTTCTTTTAATTGATTACTACTGACTTATTATTGCAAAGTAAAAATCACATTCAATAAATACTTATTGTTGATCAGTTTTATTATATATACTCTGAGTTTATCCGACAGGATGTTTTGACCCCTAAGGGTACAGGTCGTAAGGGTACTGGTCGTAAGGGTATTAGTCGTAAAGGTACTAGTCGTAAGGGTATTGGTAACACTCAACCACCACCTACTCATTAATTAACTACCATGTACTAACAACCAGGTCTCAAACAACTAAATACTAAACACTTACAACCCACAACAACCAGCTACTAAGCATTATCAACCTACAACTATATAACAACACTGTACCAGCTACCAAATACAAGATACCAAGTACCAACAATCAACTAACAACACATAAAAATAATAGCAATTAAATACAAAATATTCTTCACATACACTATCTTCTTATCAAAATCTAAAAAGTCAATCAGATACCAACTACCAACTACCAAGTACTAACAACCAACTACCTACAACCAACAACTATGTACTAACAAATTGATCTTTAAAAGAAAAATACTCATCACTTGAAAAATTAGATGGAAAATTAATTGAACTCAAGACATCAATAACTTGGTAAAAATTGATTAAATAATTGCAAAAATTTAAATTTACTCAAAATAAATATCATAAAAATTTAATTAATAGACAAGAAAGAATTCTATTCATTAATCATCCAGTAAATAAAAAAATACTGATCATTCAAGTTGAATCAACTAAGATAATAAATTAATAATATAAGATTTAGTAGATAATTGATTTAGATTGAATAAATTAATTGAAATAAAATTAATTTTAATTATTTTTTTTTAAAAATAATACATGTACTCAAATTGATTGACTGAATGCTCAAAATATTCAAAAATCAGTATAAATTCATTAAAATTATCAATGTCATCAATCTACAATAAAAATAATTATCATTAAATTCCAAAAGAGACTAGAAAACTAACAAACCAGAAAATTCATTCAAATGACAATAATTGGTATATTCAAGCGAATTCTCTAATAAAATCATCTAAAAAGAATCATTTCGCCTGAAATATCTCTATTTTTAAAGATTAGTATCTTATCGATAAGTACTTGTTAAATATCATATATTCACCTCAAACTAACAAGATTCCTTAAAATCCCTTAAATGACTATATTTCTACCCTTAATCAATATTATTACAAATAATTCAATAAAATCATCTAAAAAGCATCAAATTTCCCAAAATAACTCTATCTTTAAAGATTAGTATTTTATCGATAAATATCCTTAAAAGGTTATATATTTACCTCAGACTAATAAGATTCCTTAAAATCTCCTTTAAATGACTATAATTCTAACTTTAATTCGTATTATCACAAATATTTCCCTATAAAACAGGTAAAATCATTAACTCTAAATAATTTTATAAAATCTAATGATAAAACCGGTTATAATTAAATTTTTGTTAATCACTGTACTCGAAATTTAAAATAAATATTGCTTGAAATTTGACTGTACAATATAAATGAGTAGTTGCATAGAAAACTTAAATTTATCCATATTTCTTCAAATGATCATTTTTACCGATATCCAACCGATTTAATTACTAATTAAAATCACCCGATAGATTTCTCCCAATAAAGATCAATTTTCTTTAGTCGACGTTTTAAATCAATATTTCCAACTTTTGTCGTTGTCCGTCTAAATAAAGATAAAAAATAATTTAAAGTTGATATCAATCCCAATTATCTGTAAAGTTTTCATTGTCAAAACCAAGTAAATAGATTATCCCTACTTAATAAAACATTGTTCTAAAACATAAATCTAAATTAATTTACTGTGCATTAATCACAACCTAATAAAACAATATAATTATTATTGATTCATTACTAATGTATTGCAATTTCCCTTAAAACATTGATATTTTACCAACATCATCCTTAAAAGATCATATATTCTCATCTTAACCCATCCTTCATTAAATTCAATCGAATATATCTCCCTTACAATGATATATTCCTACCTTATCCGATCTCTCATTAAATCTAACCAACTATATCTCCCTTAAAAGATCATATTTTCCCATCTTAACCGATCTCTCATTAAAGTCAATCGACTATATCTCCCTTACAATGATATATTCCCATCTTAACCCATCCCTCATTAAATTTAACCGACTATATCCCCTCAAAAGATCATATTTTCACACCTTATCCGATCTCTCATTAAATCTAACCGACAATATCCCATCTTATCCGATCTCTCACCAAATATTTCTACCCTTTTAAACATCTAACCGAATATATCCTTCAATTCTATCCACTTGAATCCTCCTTTAATTCACTCAATCCTCTTAAAATCCTTAGAGAACTTCAAAAATATGACTTAATTGTTACAGACACCAAATATTCTTCCATTGAAATAATTTAGTAGCTATGTAGTAAGAGTTCACTGAAAGATCAAAAATCAATATTTTCTACAAATATTTACCATCAAATACTGGAGATGAAATATATTGTTTGATTATAATTCTTCATCGATTCAACCAATCATTTTCAAGCAATAACAGCAAACTAAATTTCTGTATATCCTACAATCATTTTCAAGTAAATTTTAAGTTATTGATAAAGTTAACTGGTTTCTTAGCTTATGTTTTTTAAAGTGCATCAATGTGTAAATATTCTTAGAAAATTATTGAAAAATTATTTATTCAAATGCATTACAAAGTCATCAAAAATCACTTAATTATTAACCTAATTGTCAATGAAATTAATTTTTATTTAAAAACTATTCAATAAAATACAACTAATTATCAAGAAATTAATTAAATTTATCAATTAAATTTATCAGTCAACATGAAATTCTTAGAAAATTATTCAATATCCTCATAAAAATTTATCCACTTGATTATTGTACAAACTCTAATTATTAACATTGAAAATAAATTTTATTTAAAATTAAAAAACCAATCAATAAAAATACATTCAATTATCAAGAAATTAATTAAATTTACCTTAGAACTAACTTTAAATTATTAAATATTCATTCAATAAACATGAAATTCACAAAAATAATAGAAATCCACAAAAATGATAGATATCCACGAAAAATTACGGAAATTCATGAAAATATTAGAAATTCACAAAAAATGATGGAAATTCATGAAAATGATAGAAATTCATAAAAATGATAGAAATTTACTTGAATAAAACCATCAACTCTAAAAAATTATCAATGCCTTAAACAACAAATTTGTCTAAATAATCATTCAAATAAAAGCATTAAATACCTTTACGACTAATACACTTACGACATGTTGAATGTGAGTAGTACCCTTGTGAGCAATACCCATATGGGGACAGAATATTTTTTCGGATAAACTAAGAGTATATATTAATTAACTCATTCAAATTTATCATTGAATCAGTAAAATTATCATAAATTTCGATAAAAATTCTAATGTGGTAAGCAATGAAAAGAGAAATATTCTTTAAACTTAGATAAAACTAACAATGAAGGTGGTAAGAATCATTAAAGTGAGAAAATTATTCATTACTCGATGATAAATTCAAATGGATGAAAATAATTGGTAGAATAATTTATTAATGGGCATAGATAAGAAAAAAGGTTGATAAGAATGGAAATATATTAATTGAATTTATTTAAAATTATTTCATAAATTTAATAAAAAAAAACTTTTAAAACAAATATTTGTGGGGATGTTTTAAGTGAATAATTAATCAAAATCGGCGGAATATAATTGATTAAATATCGGGGTGGGGGGATATTAGTGATTAAAAAAAATGGAAAATCAGGGGGATACAAATGATTAAATAGTGGAAATCGGGGGGATATTAGTGATAATAATTAGTGGAATATTGAGAATTGGTGGAATATAAGTGAGAAGGATATTTAATTTAAACTAGTTTATTACATAACAAGCCGCGACTAGTTTATTACATAACAAGCCGTGAATGGTATTTTACCAACATTTTTAAAGTATGTAATTTAATTTTAATTTTATTTTTAAATTGTACATATTTTGAATATCATTCTATTGTTTAATTTCGATAATAAGTATAAAAAGTCTATAATGATTAATAAATTAATATCTTGTTAACATTTACCAGAGAATTTAAAAAACTTTACTTAAAATTTAGTGAAGTATTTAATTTTGATTGTACTTTATAAGACATATATTTGAGTATTAACTTATTTTGATTGAAGTTTCATATTCAATATTATGATGTTTTTTTTTCTAAATTGAAATATTTTAGTGTAAAATAGTTAATTTGATAATAAATAGAATACAATGTTAAAGGACTTTTTGAAAAAAAAAGTTATTTTCTACTGCCTAATCAATAAGTTTAAAAAGTTTAGAACTGGTAATAAATTAATTTCTTATTCGCATTTACATATAAAATTTTTATTTTTAAATTAAAGTATTAAATTGATGATTTAATTTTAATTGTATTTGAATGATACATTTAATTTACTTTGATTGAAAGGAGTAATATAATTCATATTATGATATTTGTTTTCGAAATATTTAGTGTAGAATAGTAAATTTAATAATATATAGCTATTATTACAAGTACTTATACAAAAAAAACAATTTTTATTTCTAATGTTTTATTCCATCAATAAGTTTAAAAGTATGTAACTGGTAATAGATTAATTTCTTATTTACATTATTTGAGAATTTGAAAAACTTATAAAATTTATATTTTTAAAATTTAATTTTGATTGTATTTTCTAAGACTTATATTTGAATATTTAACTTATTTTGAATGAAAAGGGTAATATATATATATATATATATATATATATATTATTATCTTTTATGATAATTGTTTTTGAAATACATAATGCAAATTAAAACATTTTAGTAATAATTTGCTATTATTTTAGAATTTATTTTAGTCAAAAATTAAAAAAAAG
>CAUHTR010005504.1:0-16803 GCA_959609185.1 Schmidtea polychroa | reverse complement strand
CAAAATTACGGTTTATCAAGAAAGAATTTGGTTAAGTTCCTGTTTTTCAACAAAACTATTAAAAATTATTTTCAAATTTCTTTCACAAAATTTTGGTTTCTTTATCTACGATTTAATAGATAATTTTCTATTTATTTGAAATTTAATCAAAATTTTTCATTCAACATTGGGTATATTTGTTATGATTAAACATTCTGAAAAATGTAAAAATATAAAGATAAACAAAAGTAATAAGTAATAATAATAAAATATCAGATTTTATAAATTCATAGAAAATTGGTTTAAATTAATTATTATTTTATTAAAAAGAGCTTGAAGACTATAAATCCGTAAATATATCAAAAACATCGATATATTACTTCAAGTTTTTATAATAAATACAATGGAAAAAACCAGTGGTGAAATTAGAAAAAAAGTTTTTATAATAATTATTATCTATTTATAAGTCATTTTTACTGATTCATAAATTTGTAACTTAAATATTTTGATTTTCTCAAAAAAAAATTTTAAAAATATTTTAATGTTTCACTTTATTAAAACAAATATTTAAATTAGCAACTTTTATTACACATAAGAACTCGCGCATTTTTCTTGGAATTTTATTATCTATATAACAGCAATTAATCAAAGAAAAATCAATTTATAAAGTTAAATGAAACATAATTAACAACATGTAAAACGGTGATAGTCTCAATAATATTTTAATGCATCCATTCTATTTTTATTTTTTGTTTCTTTAAATATAACTTTCAAAACGCAAAATTAGAAATGTTTAATCTAATTAATTTAATATGATAAATGTTTACTTAAAAAATTTATTGAAAAATTTACAAATTTGCTTGAAATAATTTTAAAATTTTAAGTGAATCGTTTACGTATTGTTATCAGTGAATTTGTTGACAAATAGTCAATGACAACAATTTGTTGATTGTTTGAATTCATCAGATTAGATAAAAGGGTCGAAAGTTCCCTCAGAGAGCAATAGAATCTTGTCGGGGTAGCAATGTGTCACAGTAAAATATAAATTATTTCATTATAAAATTTTTTTCCTTTCTTACCTTTTTTCAAATTCAGTAATTAATTCGATTAAATATTAAAGTTTTAAATATAATATATAAAATAAATAAATAGATAACTCTTCCACCTTGAAAACTCTTCCAACTTTTTAGCTATTTAATTATCTTTGCCTAATAGTATTTCAATCTCAAAGTATCATCTTTCTCCTTACAAATGAAAAATTTATCACATTTCAAAGTGTTTTGTATTTATTTTCATCCATATATATTATTCTAATAATAGTTCTTTTTACACTGTGTTCAACTGTTAATTTAATTCTAATCTAACTCTAAAGTTTTATCTAGAATCAAATGTAACTTTATTTTTATGATTCAAAATAATTTCAATAGGAAGCAATCCTCTCGTATTTTGTTAAGACGCGTCTAAATAAAACTTGTCTTTCGACAGTCATTTGAAAAAATCTTTTTCGTGATATTTTCCAGTAATTATTTTTGTAATGAAGTATTTTTCAATTTGTCCGTCTAACTCGTGTTTAAATTGTAAACAAAACTCTTGTTTAATTTTAATTGCTTAACTAAAACTACCGACATAATACAAGGAAGAAAATACGAAATTCACTGTTAATCTGCTTAATTAAAATAAAGAATTTGTCAATAATAAAATTTATTTAATCAATGACCATTTTCTAGCATATTTCAAATAGATTTAATTTAATATAGATTCAATAGATTTATTATATAGATTTATAGATTTAATTTAATAGAATTTAAAGATTTAATTTAAAATCGCGTGATAAAAAGAAAATTTTTATAAAAATATACGCTGCGGCTTAATTTATGCAAGCAATAAACATCAAGATAATTATTAATGATAAATGATAGCGTGTGCATGTATATTTCAGTGTAAATATTTGTACCGACAATTATAAAGATTATTAAATATAAATCATAAAATTTAATACAGTGTCTAGAGGAAATTGAATTTAAAATAAGGAATAATGAAAAACGGAAAAATCCCTTAAATTAATGTTGATACAATAAAATGAAAAAAATGTGTAATATACATAAAGAACATAAAGTACACTTTATTTCAATAAGTAAACTTATAGTGGGTGTTTATTTTGCATATTTGATATTTAACTGATTTTAGAATTTCATTACTGAAGATTAATTATTATAAAGTTAACTATGAATCAGTAAAGATATTGATGTTTTTTATATCTTTACTGATTCATAGTCAATGTTTAAATAAATGCAATGTCAATTGAAAAGAAATCAGAGGTGAAAATTGAAAGAAGTTCTTATAATGCATAAATTTGTTCAAGAATCTATAATCTATATAGTTATTATATCCTACCTGATGATGACAGGAAAACTGTCAAAATATATCGTAAAATGAATTTTTGAGTGGCACCTTCTTATAATTAAATCGTTACCATGTAGGTTTAACTATTTATTTATAAAAAAAGATTTATACAGGGCCGTGCCAAGGTACATTGGCGTTGGGGTTGTTGCGTCTAATAGGGTAAAATTAAGTTAGTTTAAATTTAATATTTAAAATATAATATATATATATATATATATATATATATACTCCCATCAGTCACTCTCTATCTTTCACCCTACTCTAGTGCGCCAAGTTCGTATAAGTTACCGTTTATTGCTTTAGCAGTAACGTATCGGTGCTAGTGTTTTCTTTACCTGCTTATATTTCAATAGATTTTGAGAGAATCGTTCAGTTATGCCAATCATGTTTCCTTCCATTTCATAATAAATTAAAATATATTTGACTTTTGTATTCTCTTTGTACTCCATAATTATAAAACATTTTTACAATTAAATTTGAGTTTTGTTTTCAATCTACCATTAATTTATAATGTGCTGTTGCGACAGGTGATCCCACTACAAAATATCCCAAATTTTCTTTTAGTTGTAACTCTGAAAATAAGTGAATGGGATTTTTCAGCCACTTCTCTTGTAATCGAACATTACTGCTAATAAAGTATCAGGTGAGTAAAAAAACTCGATTTGAAAAAAATAATAATCCGGGACTCAGGGGGTTAAGACATAAAATTGACAACAAGCATGTCATTTTAATTATAGAAATCTTATTTGCCCTGCTTATGTTTCATTCATTTGATCTAAGTGGAAACGGAATTCATTAATACAAAGCAAGCTGATGTACTTTCTATCATTACCCATCGTTGACTGTCCTTAACGGAATCCTGTTCAGCGTACTGATTTTGCCATGTAATTAAATTTTTAGAGCATTCTGAATGGTAGTTGTCGAGAAAATGATTAATTTAATTATTAATTTAATCAATTAATATGCACACAATAACAACAATTTTTGTATTGAACACCGCAGTAATAGCCTAGTGGTAATATCACTCATTAGCAATGCAAAGGACCGATGGATTCAAATCCCATTTCAGGCAATTTTTTTCAAATTTTTTTCAACGAAATATTGATCAACATACTCGATTTGCTACTTATTCGAACTTTTAAGGAAATTGGTCAACGACATCTCTTAGAAATTCAAAATCAAAACCCTGGTCAAGGTCATTTGAAGATCAAGTGTATTTGAGGTCAATACCATATTATGTAATGATCAAGGTTATATTGATTGAAGGTCATTTAAGGTCATTATAGAGTTGAAAATGTCGTATTAAAGCTAGAGAAGTTGATAAAAGGGTCAAATTGTAAGGGCAGCCGTTATGGGGGTTTGGAAGGTCAGTTAAAGATTGAAATTTACTGATGTAAGAGTTAAAATTTAGGAGTAAGTTAGATGTAAAGAGAATGTGATTTTAAACATTTAACTTTTTTAAAACTAAAAACATGGCGAAATGGGGTTAGAAAAGCAGCAGGTTTTAAGCCAAAGAGAAAAACGTATAAAACGCATCTGAATATTTATCTCGCTTAGTAGGTAATTCTGATAAAACGAATCCTTTTCCATATATGAAACAAATAGCCATTGTAGCAAAATTGATTTTTATAATTGTTCTTTTATTTTCATATTGGAATGTTACTTTTTATGTGCTTTATATAAATAAACGGATTATAGCTATTGCTATTTTATTTCATTATACTTTTTACAATGTAAATAGATTACATGGTCAAACTTGGCAATTTTATATGAGGATCCTTTTAACTAGATACTACTGAAGCATTGCTTGCTTTTAATACCCCCGTTGTAACCCCGCTAAAATACAATTCATATTGTTATGAAGAATTTGCTACTCTTTATTAGTTATTACCTATTTAGTGTTACTTTAAAAAAGCGGTACTTTACTCGGGGATAAGAAAATTGAAAATAGGTTTTTAATTTGTAGATTAGTAATTAATTAACAGAGAAATTTTTAATAATGAGAAAAAATATGATTGAAAAAACTAATTTATTAAATATAAAATGTAATACTTTTAAACAATCTGGATAAAATTCACTTGTTTTGTCATCGTTATGAAACACTGGTTTCTTACATCGAAATCTAAAATGGTATCTTGTATCTCCCATGCAACCTAACAAAGTATGTAATGAATAAATAAATAAAATAAATTTTGAAACCTGAATTAGAATCTGGAAAAGACAAATAGTTAACATTGGATTTCTAATGTGCAATAAAAAATAATAAAAATTTATCTATAATACTACTTCAGAATCTGCGAGCTTAATATGTTTTGGATAAATGCACTAGATTTTTGAAAATTAATTTCATATTATGTATAAAATGTTTAATTACCTCCATTGCTTGACCTAATTCTAAATCGAAAGTGACAACACATACACAATAAATCCAATGATTTAAATTGTCAAATGGCAAAACGGGCATAGAATCGTCTTTCTTACTCAACAAAGACATTTTATAGAATTATTATGTATTTACTATAATTATTTCACAACCTCTAGTAAATTTTAATTTTTTTAATTATTAAATAATAAATAAAAAATTCAAAATTTAATCTGTATGCCGATATTAAATAAACAATTAATAATAAATTCAATTTTATATTTAATTAATTTAATTTGACTTTATAAAACTAAAATAAACTTAAATTTATATTTTTTAGTTTTAAAATTTGTTATTATATTATTATTTGTATAAGAATTCATATTTTACTAACATTTGTATATAAAAAAATCTTTAAACTTATGTTGGAATACGTTTGCTTATATTGGGAAGGAAATACTAATGATTTCATTTTGTGACTATAGACCCATATATACTGTAGTATCTACGTTGAAACGATGTAAAGTGCTTGAGAATCAGTAGAAAATTAATTCAGTTGACAAAATTATTTAAGATTAATACTCCTTGTTTCATTTTAAGGTATTAAAAGAAATATTTACACAAGCTTTTTCTATTGCAGAGGTCTCTTTACAAAAAAATGTTTAGATTACATAAAATATTACGTCTATTCAAACACAACCCATGAAGTTCTGCATTATTTTAGAATAACTTGCAATTTAAACCCTAATTTTCAAATTATCAAATACTTCATTTTTGAAAAAAATCAACTCAAATTATTTGTTGTTAAATGCATATATAATTTTGCTTAACACTAGGACGGCCGGAAATATTTTATACCTTGGAAGGCCAAACCGGTCAATTTGACCGGTGCACATATGCTCCTTATTTTCATGCTGAGATTTCTATGATGCAACTCATTTAGCAATACTTTCTTTGTGCTACTAACACGCTTTCAAAATTTAACTATTTTTATTCTAACAGTAGTTAATTTATTAAACTACTTACAACAATGAAATAAAAATATTTGTTTAGCTGACACAAAGCTACACTATTTTAAACATTGTCTTCGCGTTTATTCAGACTAATATGTATGTATACTTCATTTCTTGTTTATAAATATTCTCTTGCTTTTATTCAAAGATAGTGCTTATTAAAAGTGTAATTAAGCAAGCATTAAGAGTTCTAAGTTTTGAAATTTGGTAAATTAAAAGAATCAAACGAAAAACTTAACGAAATGTCATAAGACAATATCTAATAATTGTTATAGAAAATCTTTGAACTTCTTGGGATAACAAACATTATAAAACCGTGTTTTCATTAGAATCCAATAATAAATTTGACGTTTCTTATTTTACTGACGGAGTTTTTATCATTATTTTAGAATCAAATATGCCAACTAAAAGAACTGCTGCTCAACGTGCTTTACAGAAGCTATGGAATATTGACGCTGCTCTCTCCGAAGATGAAGATCAGCCTATGGGAAGTGATGATGAGCCCGAAAGAAATGATTCTGACGAAGAGTTGCATGAATGGAACTCTGATGATAATGGAAGTTCGTTAGAAAGTGACAATGAGTCAGTCAATAGCTCAATTTCTTCATTAGAAAATCAGCTTTTATCTGGCAGGGATGGCACTCTTTGGAATCAAGTAGAAAACAATCACGCTATTAGTGTTGGCAGATTCCCTGCGCACAATATTTTTAGTGGAACACCTGGTGTGAAAGCTTTTGCAAAGCGCAAAATTGACTCACCCCTGAGCGCTTGGCGCTTGATAGTCTCTGAGGGAATGCTGAAGTTAATTCAAAAATACACAATTATGAAAGGAAAAGAAGCTTCGTCAGACTGGTGTATCAGTCTACAAGAATTAGATGCTTTTCTTGAATTGCTGTATCTCCGTGGTGTGTTAGGCTTTCGCTGACATTCTATCAATTCAATGTGGTCATCTCAATTTGGATCTCCTTACTTCAGAGAAGTCATGTCTCGGAACCGTTTCCGTGAGATACTGCGCTTTCTTCGTTTTGATGAACAATGTTCTCGACGTCAAAGAGTAGAACAAGATAAATATGCCCATTTTCGTGAAATATTTGACTTGTTTGTTTCAAACTGTCTTCAAGTTTATACTCCTAATCCCTTCCTTACTGTCGACGAGCAACTTTTGCCGCTAAAAAATAGGTGTTGCTTCATCCAATTTATGCCAAATAAGCCTGATAAATTCGGTATCAAATACTGGATTCTCAGTGATGTCAAAACCAAATTTGTCATCAATCAAATGCCATATTTAGGGGCTCACGATAGAAACGAACGCTGTGGATTACGGCTGGGTGATTTTGTAGTCAGGAAACTAATGGAGCCATTTTTCAATAAAGGATACAATGTCTGCACTGACAATTTCTTTACAAGTCTCTCACTAGCTGAACATCTCCTTGTAAATCGAACAACATTGGTTGGTACTGTAAGATTAAATTCACGTTTTTTATCATCAGCTCACTTGGAGAAAAAGCCTCTTTTTTGAATCGACTCATTTATCGTGTCAAAACACTGTCACNTTGAATCGACTCATTTATCGTGTCAAAACACTGTCACTGTTTCCTATCAAGGCAAATCGGACAAGAAAGTCATTGTCATGTCAACATTCCATTCTACTGCTAGTGTGAGATCTGACGAAAAGAGAAAGCCTGAAATGATACACTTTTATAACAAAAATAAGACAGCTGTAGATACCATGGACAGCATGTTGCGTTTATACAGCAGTAAAGCCGCAACAGCAAGATGGCCAGTCGCTACTTTCTATGATTTGCTTGATAAAGCAGCTCTCAACGCTCATGTTATTTTCAAAGATGCTACGGGATCAACTATAAAAAGAAGGGATTTTATTTTTGAATTAGCTACATCTCTTTGTGAGGAGTTCAAAAGCCGTCGAACAGCAAGTCCCATCTCTGGTGAACTCTGTTCTGAACAACCAAAATTAAAGAAGCGAAAAACTTGTTCTGCTCCTCATTGTGA
Source organism: Schmidtea polychroa (assembly GCA_959609185.1). Lineage (NCBI taxonomy): Eukaryota > Metazoa > Platyhelminthes > Tricladida > Dugesiidae > Schmidtea > Schmidtea polychroa. The sequence continues at coordinate 9,036 of CAUHTR010005504.1, read as the reverse complement.
TAACAAATCCGGAGCTATATGCCATGTATGTAGTAAAGTTTACTGTGGAAAACATTCCCAAATGACTGTTAAATGCTTCGGTTGTGTGTAAATTATATTTGGTTTTATATTTTCTAGTATGTAAGATGATTATGTGTGACTTCCTTGTGTGTTTCAAGATACCGGTCAAATTGACCGGTTCGGCCTTCCATGGGGATGGCCTCATTATCTCAGTCGTGACAAATGCTATAATTGAAGCTTTGATATGCACAACAAGTTCACTAAAAATGAATAATTGTCACAAAATATGAGACGTTAATTCCTTTTCGTTTTCTCACAAAATAAAAATGAAATTGCTTAACGGTCAAAATAACCGCTCTGGCCGTCCTAGTGTTAAACATTACAGTGGTTAATCAACCCGCATTCAATGGTCTTGTCTACCAAAAAATTTTTAAAATTTGGAGGTCTTCGATATTACGATTGACTTCCACCAATTCTGAAGATTATCCAATAATCCTATTTAACAGACCCTTTGTGTTGGTGTTAATAGTAGATCCGTTTCTCAATAAAAAGTTTTTTCAAAGATTGTGTTTGTTAATCTTTTTTCACAAACTCATTGGAAGCTGTACTTTTAGATTATTTAAAAATCTTAATCAAAATAAAATATAATATACTTAAAGTTAAAATATTGATTAAATGAAAAGACTTATTCCATAATTTGTAGGAAATAAACACTATTTAATCTCATACTATATCCTCAGGATCACTTTTTTATTCGATTCAAACACAGCAAATCACACGTACAATTAACACAGTCAAAGAAATCGAACAGTTATATTAAAATGAAAACATAAAGATACATTCGCCATTATTTAAATAAAGACAAAACATTAAAGATTATGCACAAGATAATGTCAATTTCTTCAAGTTCATTCGTAATACAGGGGAATCGAGACCCATGAGAAAAGTTCGCTACGAGAATGCTTCTCCTTCTGCGAGCATCTCGTCAATATCGACAGGTAAGTAATGATCAGCAACATATTTAATCCCTTCTGCCGGTATTATTTTGAAGATTTCCTTGGCGGGAATTGAATGCGTGGAGGTTATCTCGTTAATTTTGGATTGTGCCACTGATAGGGATGCTTCAAAGGCGGCCATTGCATTTCTACGCTTCTGATTTTTCTCAGAGCGCGTCGGCCTCTTACGCTTTCGATGCGGCAATCTGGCTTCCGCTGGAGGCTGAGTGAGGTGAGACACGAGGATTGGAGCCAGGATAGGGTCCGATGGACCACCGGCCATGGGCCGATAACCAGAGAGAACTGGGGTGGGAATTGGCGGCAATTGTAGGCCGTGCCCCTCACAACTAGTTGTCGATGATGTTTCAGCCGATTGGTGGTGTCCTGGGAACACGTTAGTCCCATCTTGTATTGGATATTCGCGAGCTCGCTTCGCTATTTCTGATTCGGAATACACTTTGTGCAGTGCCTCTGATTGGGCTTTTATGGTTAGCCTCTGGCACCTACTTTCTTCCAGGAGACTGTCACGGCAGTGCTCCAAACGTAGAATTTTCCTCTTCTCCTCCTTCATTTGTGGTGGGGAGAACCACGTTCCTTCGTAGAGGTCAATTCTCTTCTTTAATTCCCCGATGTATAAGTGGAGCTGTGCGATATCTGCATTTTTATCGGCACAGGAAAAGCAAGGTCGAAGAGTATTTCCGGGCTTGGTTGGTGCGGTCATATAAAAATTAAAACATTTATACTCGCACCTCAGGCATTATGATATTGCCAGTGACACTCTTACGACACGAAGTTTATTCCGTCAACCTCGCATAAAAACAAAACCATAAAAAACCATACCTACCAGTGATCATGCCGAGATCCATTCAACCCCAAAGATTCGAACTAATTCACTCATACAGCGGTTTTTCGAAGGAAAAGAAAACGGAACATTTTACATCATCACATTCGCAGATGGAAATTGTTAGATTTGTCTCTGGGGTGAGCAATTCTTCCTCTAAATCATGTAGTCACTAATTTGCATTATTATGTCATTGAAAATATTTTAGCTATTCGTTTTATATATATATAAAACAGAATTATACCATATACATTAAATTTTTTCCCTTTTACCATTCATCATATCCTGCTACACCTTTTGTTCGATTTTTCAAGGTTTAGGTTAGTGAATCATCGGATGTGACATAAGTTCCCCGACGTCGTACTAAATCAAGTTGTCTGGAAAAAGATGATTTGTAAATTATTAAATTACAAGGCGAGTTCCACAGCTCCGATTTCCATTTCTACCCTTTCATCGATGTTTATTTCCTTTAGTCGCTTTTTATAATAATACTTTAGTAATTCATTTATAGCTTTAACCCTTTAAACCTAGCCTTAACCCATCAGTTTGCTTAATCCCAATTCTATCTTCGGTATCGTGCATATTAATTGGGGCGATATTAGTTCCCATTCAACGCTAATATTCAAAAATATATTACACAAAAAAAAATGTATTCCAAATTTAAATAAAATGATTTTATAAAATGCGCCGAAATCGTTGTCATAACGACGCCTATCTGTGTGTGCTAGCATATCATTATTCATCCCTACTAGGTGAGTTTGTGTGTCTGGATTTGTGATTGCTATGAGTAACTATTCCCTATACTAGTCCAGCAGAGTTAACGCCATACTGCTCCACGATGATGCGATCTATTATTCTACTCTTACACACGGTTCGACATCTCAGGTGATATTCCCTATTCTTACGCAATCCCGATGACATCACATAAATCTCTGTTCGGGTTTTATTACCATCCTACCGGGAGAAATTTCGTTGTTATGTGTATAATTTGCATACATGTTCGCGACGGAGTCACTCAGAATTTCCTACTAGAGTGTCTATGTGAAATCGTTGCAGACAGAAAATGATAGATGTAGAAGATTACGAATGAGTTGGGATTGTCGATTCGTCTGCTATCGTGTTGTGGTTTCGGGCACTACTGTCATTACGCCCACTAACAAACCGATTCAGAAATTATCACCTTATCTCTCTTGGCAGATTGGCGTTGGTCGTCTCATTCGGTTACTCAAAAACATAACTGGGATTCGTTCAGCATTGAGTTGATAACTCTGACAGCAGTTTCCTTCATGTCGGCCGTAAGTACTCTGATAATTCCTCAGGAGTTGTTTACTTTATTTTCAGAAAATTAGGGCTTATCAGCAGCACATCGTCACCATCCTAGCGATCCAAACCTTATGAGCTTACTACTTCACAAATTTTTCATGAAATCCTATCGATGACATCGCGCGAATACAGATCTCCGTCGGTTGGATATTTCGACACTATTCGTTGACAAGTTCAAACCATGGTTCATATTTAATCGAGAGACGGAAAAAAGGACAATTTGATATAGCGTCTATAATTTATGAATCCGCCAATTTTCTGAAGTTTCCCTATGGATCGTTCCTCTACCTTAACTTTAATGGCCGTAACTCGTTCTGCTGGAAATATTTTTGACAATGATAATAATGGATAGCACTCGATGAAAAGATAGGTTCCTACGACCATCCTCTGCCACTCATGGGATGTCCTCACCCCTCCTGACCCACCCAAGAGCGGCATACATCGCTGCCACCACTCTTGGACCGTCAGGAAAGACTATTCTATCCCTCCAAATCTCTAACGTCTTTATCAAAAATAATCATCAAAAGAAAATAAATGGTATAATTCATCAGACAACTCAATATTACTGGAAAATGACTATTATATCAAATAATTATTTACCTGGCGACCACGCCGTCTGAATTTCGAACATGATACAACATCGTGGTACTCATCGTACCTCTAATTTTTCATTCCCGGTGAGATCTATTTCATTCAAATTCTCGATTCAATGTCCTTGTTTCCAATCGTTCGTCCTCAAGTATTTCCTGGAAAATTTATTCGAGTCTCCGCATCATGTCCGATTTCCAGACGACATCGTCGTCAGTACCATAGAGAAAGAATATCTTTTCCAAATCAATAAATTTTATTAAAATAAAATATTTTAGTTATTCATTTTTATATATATATATAACAAAACTCATTCATTCCACTTACTACAATTCTTTCCACGAGAGTATTGAAAATGAGGTCTAGATTCTTAAGTACTATTAGTTCTACTGAAATGCTAATCGTTGTCCGAATAGTTCAACGGATTATAGTTCCGGTAAATTGTTTCGAGTAATTGGCTCCTAGTGAGTGCTGTGTAGATGCTCTATAAGTAAGTCCTGAATGAGTTAGTAGATTCCTAGTCCTGTAGAGTATAGCGGTTAAATGGTTGAAAAATAATAAATTTTTACCTGTAGAGTATAGCGGTTAAATGGTACTCTACAGATATTTTCCATTTCTTTTATACTATTTCTCGTCCAATCAGGACATGCCTTGTGTGTAATATTCTTATTTATTATTATTTTTATGTTTTTTACTGTAATATTCTACATTTTTAATGATTTTTCTTATTTTCTTATTGTTTTATTCATTTTCCTATTTTTTATTATTTTTCTCCTATTTTCCTGTGACTTTGTTGTTTTTTGGTTATAATATAATTTTTGTTTTAATTAGTTTATACATTTATTTGATAATGTTTTATTTCTATTTTATTTCCTAATTTCTGGTTTATTTTTTCTTAAATTTATTATTTTATTTCCTTCTGCTATTATGTGTGGTGAGTTATTTTTTTTTTCGTCTTATTTTTCGTCTTATAAATTTTATTAGTTATTTTTTATTCCCTTTATATTCTTATTTCTTTTATGGTTATCTAATTTAGTTGTTCTTATATTTTCCGCGCTTTTCGTGAAATTTATTTTATCCCCTTTATTCGTCCTTAACCTAATTTCCAATACCTCGAAGCTAGGGCCAACATTTCGTTCCCCTTTATATCACCAACCAAATATTTTAAACTTATTTGTTAAACAGGCTCGACAATTTTAATAAAGTTTATTTATATTATATATGTATTTACTTCATGCTATACTTTTGGTTTTGTTATTTATTTCTAATTTCCTTTTGTGTTACTCGATTCTGGTGTTATGTTCGTTCATTTCGCTGTGTTTATCTGGAGATTTCTTCGGGTTTGACTTTTACTCAACAATGTTCACGTGTTATTTTTGACGCGTTTCAGTCACAATTCACACATGCTTTGGCTCAAAGGTTTGTTTGGCCCAGAAAACAAAAATAAATTCTTTTATTATAAAAATAATTTTATTTAAAACAAATTTAAGTTATATTTTTGAAAATCTTTTCAAGTGTGTTTTGTTTTTTCTATTTTTCACTTTTTATCTCATGGTAAGTAAATAGTGCCTTACTAATTTCTCACTTTTTTGCCGTAGTTCTTTCAAAATTCGTATCCATTTGTGCTATCTTCTCATCCGTTAATAAAATATACTTTGAGTCTTTTCTGCTAATATATGTCCACCCTCTCTTCAATTCTATCTTCACATTTAACAGTTCGGGAATCCCATATTTCAATCAAATCTTTGACAGTTAATTCCTCATGGAAGTATAGAAGCTAAATAAAATTATCTTCACTGAGTTATTCTTTCTTTAAGCAAGCTTCATGCACTAAGTCTACGATTACAATAACGTTTGAGTTCAGAATTACTTCCTTATTTTGACAACTTTTGGTCATAATTTACATCATACTACAATCACAAAATTTTTCATTAACCCCAGTCCACGACTTACCGAATGTATCAACGGCTTTCATTATGTTTTACTACTTTCATAAAGTAATTCGTGCAACATAAATGAATCTCAAGATCGCATTTTGGTTTAAAATTTGATGTCCATAAAACGGTCCATTTGAAAATTGAAAATCTTAGCATTATTTATTTGAAATATTAAATGGAATTCTTTTTTTAAATAAATCATTGATTTCTGTTTTATTTTAACCAGAATCCTAACTTCAATTCAAAAATTTGTGGGTTCGAAACCATGCTTAAAAGAATGGAAGAAATAAATAGGTTTTGGTGAAACAAGAGTTATCATATTTAAGATTTTGTTGGGATATTAAAAAAATATACGAAACAGAAATGCAAAATTATAAAAATTATAATTTTCAATTAAAATTAATTTAATATTTGGAAAAGGTAAAAATCAATATTTTTTCAGGGGGCGGAAAGTAATAACCGGTGGTAAATGAAATTCTGAAGAAGAATAAAATAATTTCCAATTGATCAGAAGTCTATAGAACGCCTAAAAACAAATAAATTAATTAAGCCTTAACGAAAGCCATTAATCAAAGGATGCCCAGAGGACTGTGAGATCAATGGGTTGTCAGGAATTAAGATAAGGCAATAAATTCTTCAGCTTGACCAGCGAATTGTCAGAAGAATTGAATTTTTCAGCCGAATAAAGTAAAGATCAATGAAATACTATATAATCAGATAGCAAAAAAAAAGAAATCATCATTTGGTCGAAGAAGGAAAAATTAAAATAACTCAGCAGAAATAAATAAAACGAAAATAATTAAACTTAGCAGAAATTGTTGAAGAAGGTGAACTAGACCGATTCAGAAAAAATGATAAACCAAATTGTGTTTTGATGTACTTATTAGTATTGAGTATTACCCAGCTATTGTAATCCAAAAATTAGTTTGTGCAATTTAAAAATAAAGATGTTGTTGGTATTTGAGTTCTATTTATTTGATTGCTGAACACAATAAGTCGGATCAAGATTTAATCCCATCGATAACCATTTAAATATACCTACAATTTCATAGAGTCATATTATCGTATGAATAAGATCACTATTTGAAATGAAAGAATTAATCTCCAATAATTCAGTTAGTTCTAATCCAAAACCAACGTTGGCCACCCTTCCTTGGATGGCATTTACTTTGATAGAAAGTAAATACAAAAAACTAAAAAAACTAAAAATTTAAAAATCTTTCTTAAAAAGCCCGACTTCACAATAAAAAAATCGAAAGTTTAGATTTACGTTGCTCGATAGTGTGGTTCACTATAATATATACGCATAGAAGAAGCTACAATGATGAATGACATCGTTAGCTAAAAAAAGACAGTTGAATTTATGCCAGTCGATACTCCTCTAATTGTTGAATAACTAATACACCGCATAAAGTTAGAGAAAAATTGAAAGATAGAACAAACAAAAAGAAAAGGAAGCTATAAAAGAATTCATTAAGAAGTACTTGAAGTAGATCGAGTGTTAAGCGCTGATATCGACTTAATATAATTTGACGATTTCGAAGATACCATTGATATAGATTGCGGAAGAATCTTAATGAACATAGTGTAATGCAAATCAAATTTAATTAATGTTCTGATTTATCTTTTGATTACTGAACCAATAAAAATCATATTAAATTTGGCTTTATGATGATAGAGGGTTGAAATCTTTGAATTAAATTAATTAGTGAACCGTGTTAGTATTTTAGTGTGTAAGACTGTAAGTGTTTTGAATGAACTAAAGCAACTGAGTCACAGTACTAAAAACCCTATATGTAACTTTCTACAGGCATATCGATGGATTAAAATGCTGTTAACAGTGCTCACTGGGAATTCGAGTACCAAAAATATTTACAAAAATAGCTGTTAAGTAGTCTTTTAAATATTGGTACTTAGAGGCAAAATCATACGTTATCAGTAATGAAGATGGGTAAAGAAGTTACTTAGGTGTTCCTAACAAAAATACTGTACACCGAACTTATTTAAAAAGAACATCGTATTTATATTATTTTTCTTATTAACACAAATTTAAATATTGCAGTAATTTTTCAATAATGAAAATGACAATTAAATTATCATGCTACATTAAAATAAATTGTTAAATCCATTATTCAGCGGTGCTATATTGTGATAACAGTGAAACTTGGAACCATTTAACAATAACATTGATGGAATTACATAATTCATTTTGTTTAACGAACTATGGCAAATGATTAATTAATTAAAAACGATTTTCATGAATATTAATTACAACGGATTATACCTGGTAGTGTAATTATGCCAATATCTCAACGATTTTCGACTATAGATCAATATTTAAAATATAGCACAAAATTCGGCTGACTTTTCCAAGTGTCTTTTGAAAACTAAATGAAGATATTAAACAATTAAATTATAATTTAATCCTTTTACTGCAAATAATATATTTAATAGAAATGAAAAAATTTTCGACTATAAGATAGGCCTTGTCAATTTCCTGGAATTTGGTCTATTATTATCATTCTTGGGTTCATCTCTAGATTTGGCGTTCAACCATACTCATTCCCCGATCAATATTATTTTTCAAATTTATGCTCTTTTGTCATTTTGATATTTTTATTGGTTTTATTTGTGTTCCAATTTTTATTTTAGTTCATTTCTACATTACCCAACGATGTTTTGATAAGATTTATTTATAATGTTACTTTTTAAAGGTAATCACTAAGGCTGGTCCTAAAATGTATCAAAGTGATTGGAAAAAGAAGGACGCTAGAAAGTTTATTGCGATAGTATCAACCTAGAAATATTTGTTGATATTTTATTCCCTTATCTTCTAAAAGTGAATTAAAAAAAGATAGTATTTTCAATAACAGCAATTAAATAAAACGTAGAGATTATGTAAAAAAATGATTTAGTTAAAATACCTTTTTATTTATTCTCAGGTTCTGGTTCAAAACATAAATAAATTTGAATAATAATAATGTTAAAAATAAGTCTAAAAATCGGCAAGACTGAGTTTTCAGACAGAAGTCTTAAGCAATAATAATTGATGACAACCAGTTTATAAAAAGGAAGGATAAACAAAGAAATTTACAACACGTGTGGCCAGAAAAACAAAGCGCGAACTAAGATAAAGCCAATAATCAATATAAGATTGCAGATTGATCTCACGGGTGAAATCTGTTAGAATTCTACCTCAGGAATGAATGGAAATTATTGTTTTCTTGTGATTGATAAAAAAATTCTATATTGCTGGGTTTTTCTCTGATTTTTCTACTAAACACAATGTTCCAGATTCAGAATTGACTCCTGTCGAAGCTTTACTAATACCTCAACAATAGCAATGCTGAAA
>CAUHTR010005502.1:0-27576 GCA_959609185.1 Schmidtea polychroa | reverse complement strand
NAGTAATATACTATGCAGATGTTATGAGGGTCTCAGATGAGGAGTACATATTTGAGCCAAATCAAAAGCTGGTTGAAAAATACGATGTGCCTATGTGTGATGAAGTAGTGAAAGTCCAAAATAAGTCAGTACCAGTTAGAATAGCGAATTATAGTGCAAGATCCGTTGAAATAAAGCCCAAAACCAAATTGGGAAAATTAACAAAAATCAAATCAGAGGAAGCTCAGAAGTTACCGAGAAATATAAAAATTTATAAAGAACCTCAGATCACAAGCAAAGATTTAACGGATTTGCAAAAACAAGAATTCGGTGCATTATTAAAGAAATATAGAAATGTATTTGCAAAACTAGAGTATGATCTGGGACTCACTCAGGTGATTGAGCATGAAATACCATTACTCAACGAAACCCCAATAAAATTACGGCCGTACAGAATACCATACATACATCAGGAAGAAAGTGATCGGCAAATCAAAGCAATGAAAGAATTCAATATAATAAGAGATAGTTCCTCACCATTCTCATCATCAATAGTAGTAGTTAAAAAGAAGGACGGTGATTTAAGATTTTGTGTTGACTATCGAAAATTGAACCAAGTAACGAGAAAAGATACATATCCTATTCCTGTTCCACAGGAAATGTTCGATCAGATGGGGGAGGTGCAATATTTTACGGTAATAGATCTTAATAAAGGATACAATCAATTTAAAGTCAAAGAGGAAGATAGAAGGAAAACTGCATTTTCAGATGGGAAGGGTCTATATGAGTTTAACGTGTTACCATTCGGATTAACAGGAGCACCTGCTACATTTCAGAGAGGTATGAATTTTGTTTTGCGCGATATACCACATGCATTAGTGTATATTGACGATATTATAATATTTTCGAATAGTTTTCAGGAACATTTGCAGGATGTGGAAACAGTATTCAAGCGATTGTTAGAAGCAAACTTAAAAATAAAACCCTCCAAATGTGAATGGGGGAAATCTGAAGTCGTTTATGTGGGTCATATCATTTCGCGTCGAGGTTTGCAACCAAATCCAGAAAATGTAGAAAAAATTGAGAAATATCCTATTCCCAAGGATGTAGATCAGGTTCGACAATTTCTGGGATTAGCCAGTTATTACAGAAAGTTTATTAAAAGTTTCTCACATGTAGCACAACCTTTGAACATGTTATTGAAAAAGCAAGCAAAATTTAAATGGACAACAGCTCAGCAAGAAGCGTTTGATAAACTCAAAGAAAGCTTAATAAAACAGCCAATATTAAGATGTCCGAACTTTAAAAAACCGTTTATATTAATGACAGATGCTAGTAATTTCGCATTAGGCGCGGTATTAGGACAGCAAGTAGAAGGGGAAAAAGATCATGTAATTGCTTATGCCAGCAGATCATTGAAACCTCATGAAAAGAATTATTCAACAATCGAAAAGGAAACGTTAGCATTGGTATATGGGATAACTATTTTTCGACAATATCTAGTGGGCAGAAAATTTGTCGTCTTTACAGATCACAATCCGTTACAATGGCTAATGAAGCACAGAGATTCGGCCAGTAAATTAATTAGATGGTCAATTGCGTTACAAGAATATGATTTCGAGATAAAGTATCGTACAGGAAAGTCAAATGCAAATGCGGATGCGATGTCGAGAATACCCGTAGAAAATAATGTTGATCAAGATGAGGAAAATTGCGAAAATACAATATTCATGGCAATCAAAACGGTAAATAATATCGAAAAATTACAAGATGATCAGGAAAATGACGAGGAATTAAATCAGTTACGTCAACATGCTGTCTCAATCAAAAAGGAGAGTGACTGGAAACATATTGCCGAAGAGAACCATAAATACATTATTCATGATGGTTTGTTAAAATGTGTACAAAATGAAAATTTGTTAATTATTGTTCCGACAAAACATCGAAAAGCATTGCTGTTGTTGTATCACGATGGAGCATTAGGAGGGCATTTATCAGCGCGAAAAACATTATCAAGATTGAAACAGAAATATTATTGGAAAACGATGGAACAAGATGTCAGACAATGGTGTCATACGTGTGAGATATGCCTAACAAGACGAAATACGGGACGGAAAATAAAAGTTCCGCTTAAGCCTATGCCAGTGCCAAAGGCGCCAATGGAAATGACAGCAATGGACATCGTTGGCCCATTGCCGGAAACAACAAATGGCAACAAATACATTATTGTTTTTTGCGATTATCTTACTAAATGGCCAGAAGCTTATGCAATGCCAAATCAGAAAGCAGAAACAGTTGCGAAAATATTTGTGGAGAATATTATTTTTCGATACGGAGCACCAAAGAAATTACTTACAGATCAAGGAACAAATTTTCAGAGTGAATTATTTAAATCAATTACAGATTTATTTGGTATATTAAAACTTAGTACCTCACCATATCATCCACAAACAGATGGTCTAGTTGAAAGATTTAATGGGACACTAATTAATATGATATCATCCTATGTAAATAGGAAACAAAAGGATTGGGATTTATTCATTAAACCATGCCTATTTGCATACCGGAATGCAGTAAATGAAAGCACTGGAGAAACACCCTTTTATCTCATGTATCTACGACGAAACAATATGCCAGTCGATCTAGAATTTCAGTCACCTATTTCCCAATATATGGATGTGTCAGATTATAAAATAGCTATGCATGAAAGACTACAGTCAGTATGGATCCAAGCTGGACTTAACATAAGGCATCATCAAGAAGCGTATAAAGAATGCTATGATAAACGCGCACGGGCGCATGACATTAAAATTGGAGATCTCGTGTATATAAACAAACCAGAACCAACAAAAGGCTTGTCAACGAAATTGCAACGACCGTTTAAAGGACCATATCTAGTGTGTGATACGACAGAGACTAACTTAAAATTGCGTCCACAAAACAATAAAAAGGCTGGGACAATCATCGTTCATGTAAATAGATGCAAGAAGATAATAGAAGATGAATCACGTTATCCATTGAGATCAAAACCAAGTAAAGATGCAGGGAACCCAGTAATTAAACAAAAGTTTACAAAAAACCCTGCTCCATTGAGTTACATCAATAAAGTTTTATTGATTACAACAGTAATGATTATCAATATAATGTCAGTAAATGCAGTGAGAGTATTCCCGTTATATGCAACTAATACAGTTGTATTATTAGACAAAGTTCATATTTATTCAACATGTACTCAAATAGTTTGGGTTTATTATGCTGGAGGAGCAGAAGAAATAGAGATAGATAATCTAATAAACTATTTTGAACCCCCAATAAAATTGAACAGCACCAAAAATATTTATGTGGCTAGACAATTAACAATGAATTATGAATACCCTTGGTTAATTACGCAATTGGATTCGAAAAGTAATAATACAAAAATACAAAATCTTATACGCATTAATATTTGGACAAAGAGATTACATAATCGAGTATCAATTGAACCACTGGTAAATGGAATTGACATATTTTGGGAACCCCAGGAATCCCAACAAGTAAAAGCAGTCTTTCAAAATTATGCGATAGATACATTGAATAGCAGAAAACCCTTTATAAAGTATGTAAATTTAAAATTACATCATAACTATAATATTCTGATTCACTATTATGAAAAATCTTTATATGAAAACGGAACTGAAATTGATAGCCAATGGATCAGAATACACTCTAGTCAACATATGATACGATTAGTTAATGAAACAAATCGGGTTACTTTTCATATTTTCAATCAATTAGTGAACGTTACCCGACAAGCGGAGCCCAATCAAAAAGCTATTTTATATTATTATGGAAAAATTCAATCGATATTAAATGAAAAAAATAAATCCCAAATATTAACTTTTCGTCAACGTTCACCAATATCGACGTCAAAATTTGTGTTCATTAAAATAAAATACTATAGACGTTCTCTATTTTCAAATTTATGGCAATTAACATTAGTGGAAAATAAAATTGTGCAAATTCCATCTATTAACTCGCAGTATGGAAATCGAAACAAATCAAATCAGTCCAACCGAACCCCTAGCTCTGTCAACGTAATCATCTTTTCTAGCATCAATGAGTCAATGACTAATAACAAAACCATATCGTCATTAAAAACTGACAGTGAAATTGTGTGTGTAACATTATTAATAACTACTCTCATTATAACAATCTCTCTCATTATTCTCATTATCATTGTGCTAATTGAATTTCGAACAATACCCAAACCTTCTACGAATCGATCCGAGATTGCGAGACCTTGGATCGTTTATGAAGAAACATTTGTGTAGTAAGACATAAATACTTTGCATGCAAAATTGATAAAGTAGTAGTAGTAATATAGTACAAATATTTTATGGATATTATTAATATTTTATTTCATTATGGATATGATCAATATTTCATTTTATTTTACTTGTGAATCTGCACTTTTCAATGTCAACGGAAAGAATCAATTTGATTGGTTAGCGCTGTGGTAAGGGGGAGAGAAAAACGGGATTAAGGGAATTTTCATAGGGGTATTAAAAGAGGGTTAAATCCATTAAACTCCATTAATTTTCAGAAAAAAAAAATATATCAACAATTAACTAAACGGTAATTATTATTATTATTATTATTATTTATACAGCTAGTAGCTGGGACAGTATCCTTCGGATACTTCATCTCAGCCCTAGTTTTAAAAGTAAATTAAATTCAAACGTTAAATTATAACTATTTTAGCAAAAATGGAACAAGTACAATGGACAAGATCCACCTACGACAGTTACTTCAAGATGCAGAAAAATCATGCCAGCCAACAATTATACGAAATCAATGAAAATTTACAAATTCCAAATTATTTGCGGATAGATGACAGAAGAATGAAGATACGAATGTTTACAATAAGGAGAAATTCAGAATTGAAATTGACAGATGAAATTGAGTTGTCTCGGAAGGAAGAATATCACATACACGTGATCAGAGGTACAGTGGAAGTGCTGAAGAACGATAATACAATATGGTGGCAACTTCGAAAATTCACATCGTGGAAGCTGCAGAAGGACTTCATGTGGAGAACACTACGAGCAGCGAATGAGGAGACAACGTTGGTGGTGGAAATCAGAACTGAGAATGAAGCGGATGAGGTACCACAGATGCATCTAATTGAAGGAGAAGACCCAATGTTATTGAAAATTTCAAAGGAAATGTTGAAAAAGAAAATGTCGTTTCTCAGAAAAGAAATGGATCTAGAAGAAATCCGCAATAGAATATTATTCATTGATGCTGAATATGGCACATCAGAGCAAGGGAAAATGGTCCCTTTAGCAATAGCAATTATGAATTATTATGGGAAAGTAGTAAAAGATGTATACCTCACTCCAAGAGGAAAAATCCGACATTTTAATTCAAGGATCCATGGAATTACAGAAGTGGCCAGCAGGAACCAATGTGATCAATATGTGGCAATGAAAGAGATACAACGCTTGACAGTAGGCAAGATATTGATCGGCCATGATTTACATGCAGAATTGCAATATTTGGGAATATGGATTGAGCAATTATATGGCATTCGCGATTTGGCAGCGGCACCAGTACTCCAGAACAGGGGAGTAACCAGGAAAGGAGAATGGTTCAAATTACAAACCGTAGTAAGGGAAATATGTGGAGAAGAGACACAAATCGGTGTGCATTCGGCTCTAGAGGATGTGAAGAGCATTCGCAAGGTATATCAGAAAGTGGAAAATCAATGGATTGATGATATACCAATGCCCAAAAACCTACCATCAAAGAAATACTCGTTGGATGAATATAAAAAACTTCGAGAGGTACCATCAGCATCAACTGCAATAGCGGAGAAAGTGGCACAAATTCTGGTTGACGATGTAATGGAAGCAGAACAAATGGACTTGACAAGCGAGGAGAATGTGGAGATGGAGACTGAAAATCCATTGATTCAACTGAAGTGGGCCAATGAATCATTCTTAGAAATTGCGGAAGAATGTGTCGCATTAATGGTAAGCATTCCGATGATAAGGATACATCCAACACTTGAATATGGTCCAATGCCAGAATGTAGAAAATCCAAAAAGAGAAAAACAACTGCGAACATTGATGTCGGAGACACTGTCACTGTCAATGGTGTAGTATATGAACGCGAAGAGACAATAATACGATATCGGCATGAAACGAAACGATTAGAAATAAAGATGGATTAATTTTTATATATTGTATTTATAAAATAAATAATTGTGAACTCGATTTTGTCTCATGTATTTATTGGCAGCGCATCAGTTAGACCCCAAAAATAAGAATAAATAAGTAAATAATTGAGAGTAAATAAATGATTAAATAAATAAATAAACTTATTATTGTGTATAACAACAAACACATTTCCAATTGTCGGGGTTTGGCTACCCTGGACAACAATTGGAAATGAGTAGTTGTAAAGAGCCACATAAACAGGTTGTCACAAATCATAACAATTTATTATTAAAAATTCATTAGACAATTTCATTCCCATCTTCCAGTATAAAGCATTGAGATGTTTTGTTATGTTTAATTAGTCAAAAAATAAAATGTCTACGTTTTTATCGACTAATTTTCGGTTGAAATATTATCAAATTTCATTTTCAGTAACAGACACAAAAGAATAGGGGAAAAATAAATTTCAGAAATTTTGATTTGAAAATTGAAAATATTTTGATGAACTTTTATTTAAAATGAAATAATTAATTTTTAATTTTTCAGAATTGTTTATGTTTTGTTATTATTATTATTGTTAGTATTATTGTTGTTATTGTTATCCATGTTTCACTTAATAAAACCGCCTATAATAAAAAGAAAACCTCTCAATCATTTACACATCAACTTACATGTTTGTTGGAAATTCATTAGCAGTTTATTATACGAATTTATAATTGGTTTCAAAATATTATAAACATTGCATTGATCGTGATAAATTTTTATATACTAATTCAATCAAAAAGAAAATTTACAAAAATTTTTATTAAATTCAATTGAAAAGAAAATTTACTTACTTTAATGCATAAATATAAAATTAACTTCAAAAAATAAAATTAATATTTGTCAAGCCAACGATGGGTGGGGGCTTGGCTGTCCACATCGGCTGTGTCAGATCGGAGTGGATGAGACGGTGCGCCGTCGGTTCGGGGGTGATTTTTCGGATTGTCTGTGAAAAAAACAAAAGCTGTAAAATATTCATTTCCTTTTTGCATTGTTGATCATTTATTTTGTTTTATATTTGTCCAAACACTTGTAAAAGCCAGTGCCGAAAATTCTGTTTAAATATCTATAATCTAAAAGGGAAATGAAAAAACAAAATAAAATAAAATTATTATTTACGAACTTTATTATTAGTTTTGTCCAACTATATTTCTATGTTAACTAAGAATAATCTGTTTATAATTTTGGTATAATCAGGCAATAATATTCTATGGTAATAATTTCAAAATTAACAAAACAATGAAAAATGATATGGAAATGTGATTGCCTTTATAAAGTAAAAATTTGTTTCTTCCCTCCTTTCTTCTGATTGGTTTTCTTCTTATCTCGTATAAGAACTGAAAGAAGAAAGAAATAAATCTAGTTTATGAAACAAAATTAAATTACCCTTGAATTAGTTGTCCAAATTGTAGATGCGTAGATTTAATTATCATTTTCTTTTGAATCTCCCGTCAAAAGCGCAGACAAAGTTCTGAAATAATTTAATTGCCCTCAACTGCAATTAAATTAGTTGCTCATTAGTAAAATGAGTTCGGGGAAAATCGTATCCAACTAATGGATTGAAATTATATAATAATAATGATGATGATTGGAATGATGATGGTGGTGGTAGTGATGATGATAATAATTTTTCTTCAAAAGAAATATCCCACCACTTCAATAAATGAAAATAATTCTTAATTAGTTAACATTTACGGAAATCTTATATTTATATTTCATTTAATTTATTTTATATATTTTATTATATTCCCTATTATAATCCACGTATTAAAACAAATTATTTCTCTGGAAAAGAAAAATCGAAACCTAATCAGTGAAAATTTATTTACAGAATGATCCAATGAAAAAAATTTGAAATGATAAATAATATTTTGACATTAAATTTCGTACAGTATCGAAAATTTCAACTTTTCAATAAACTTTCAAACAGCGGATTTGAAATTAATTATGCCCAGTTTAAATTTATGATTAAAAAGGATATGAATATTCATATTTCTGTTCTAAATTATTATTTTCAATCTTTTCAATTTATTCGTTTCTTACAGAATTTAATTAACGAATTTTTGTCCAACAATATTTACATAGATGAAAAACATTTGAAAAAAAAAAAAGAAAAATGACACATTTTCTTAATATATATTTAATTATTGATTTTTGTTCCAATGAATCGGTTAATTATTATTATTATTCTAGTTGTTATTGTTGTTGTTAAAAAGGCTATATTCTGAACTTCTATCACCATTACTATTGGTTGTGACATTTCCACTGACTCCAAATTTAAAGAACGAATTGAAATAAATTTGAAATTGAATTATTAGATAGTTGAAATAATAGTTTAAAGTAAATAGCTAAGCAACTATCTGTGATGAACCCAACTTGATATCATACTGTATACACTGCACAGTGCAATCAGGTACATACAAATATTATGATGCCCGATACACAACTGTGACCAATATCACAATTATTATCATCATCATTATTAATTATTATGATTATTAATATTATCGGTAGTATTGTTATCGTCATTATTATTGTTATTAGTAACATTATTATGGTAAATTAGACTTATTATATACATGCAGATTCGAGGTCGAATCTAAATTAAAGGGGGGAGATATGTTGGGGTTCAACAAGAGAGGCACAAAAATGAGGTGAAAATTGATAAAAACACCAAATTCAAAATAAAAATTTAAAGTGCAAAATATTAATTAAAAATCAAAAATTTTAAAAAATGAATATTTTCTGGGGGAAACTGGTATGGGCGGATGCTAAATAATGAGACGAGTTCAGCTATAATAAAATAAAATCAATGGGGGGTCCCTAAAAGGAATAAATTACAAAAAACAAAAATTAATTAAAAATTAATTAACTAATGGAAAACCCGAGCTAATGGGAAACCCGAGCTAATGGGAAACCCGAGCTAATGGGAAACCCGATACAATGGAAAACCCGAGCAAATTGAGAAATTCAATTTCGGGAAGGCAATTAATTTAGCCGGATAAAAATGCGCCGTCAAAGGAAATGAGCAAATTCCCTTCAATTAAATTAGACCTCCAAGAGGAAGCCCGGGGGAAATAAAACCAAAAATAATTGGCAAAAATAAAGTCAATTAACAAGCGAGTATAAAAGCAACTGACAAGAAAACAAAATGCCAGTTGGTCGAAGAAAAGAAAACAGAAGTTGACGAGAGTGAAAAAGGAAATATTAAAGTTAGTCGAAAGTAAACCATATTAAAAAAATCGAACGTACCAGAAAGGGATATCTCCCGTTGGAAGATCTACCCCTGCGTGAGATTTGTTGGCAATTGAAAAGTGCAGACAAAACCTGATTGTATCAAGTGTGAGTAAACTAATACAAGTGTAAAAGTGTAACTGCATCAGTGTCAATAAAGATTTTGTGTTGGGTTATTTGTTTATTTATTCATTTGGAAAAGAACACAAAGGAGTCAGACCGTAGTACCGACTTGCATTAAAAACCCAACAAATTGTTAGTTCTTATAATTTCCTAACTTTAATGAAGATTCTTACCACCTGAGAATAATATTGTTAATTTATCTCGGTGTTATTAAAATTATCTTTCGACTTACACTTCTTACCATTTAGAATAAGATTTTTTATCAAATTTGTGTTAATTTGACTGATTCAATTTGATGGAGTTATTGTTAATTCGTTTTATTATATATACTCTGAGTTTATCCGACAAGATATTTTCTCCCTCTATGGGTACTGTTCACAATTGATACTGCTCGTAAGGGTACTGCTCGTAAAGGTACTGGCGTGTTTTAATGATTTTATTTAGGCAAATTTTTGGTTATTATTTAGCATTAAATTCATTGGTAATTTTTAGAGTTAGCGGGATTTTACTAACATTATTTCTAACCTTTTTGTGAATAATTGAAGGAATATTTAAAAATTTAAGGATTTAGTGTTAACTCTAAGACAAATTTAATAAATTTCTTGATAATTTGCTATATTTTATTGACTTGCTTTTAAATTTTAAATAAAAATTATTTTTAATGACAGTTAGGTTAATAATTAGAGTTTTTACAATAATCAAGTGATTATTATTTAATTTTTATGTTGACTTTGTAATGATATTGACTAAATAATTTTTTCATATATTTTCTACGAATATTGATGAACTTTTAAATATTGAAAATCTAAAGTTGAAACCAGCTAATTTATCATGATGATATATTTGAAATCTACTTGAAAATTATTGTAAAATATACTGAAATTTGTGATTTTGAAAGATATATCACGTTATAATTGCTATATAATTGACTGAATCGATGAAGAATTATGATCAATATTTCATCTCTAGTTAGGTATTTTATGGTAAATGTGGTGAAATATTTGTAGAAAATATTGATTGTAGAAAATATAGCTCATTCGAAAGGTCTTGCACCAAGCTTCAAAATAAGCTATCGATCGATGAAATTAGTTGATGGGAACGATAACTTTTGGCAGGCCAAATAGTAGGTCACCGCTGGAACAAAGACATTAGAAATAATAATATTTTTAAAAATAATAATAATTATATATCATTGATGAGTCATATGGCTTTGTTCTCAAGTCGACGTTGAAAAAATAATTTTTTTTTAATTTTTTCCGGCCGGGGGGGGGGGGGGGGGTTGGGTAAAAATGTTGTTCCAGCGGTGACCATACCATCTACTGTTGTGAAGCCGAATCAATTTTGCAAATGGAAGGTTGCTCATAGGATGACCTGATAATACGTGGCCATTAATCGTCAATAATTAAATTATTACAATTTAGTTAACCAATGAAGAATTAAATAAATAATAATAAATAAATAATTTCCTTAATTAATAAATTAATTTATATAATTATTAAACATATAAAATGAATAATAACGATATGAAAATGGTTCATTGTAAATATCATCCAAATAGAGTTCTAATAACTGATTGTCGAACTGGAGATATGATATGTTCCGCTTGTGGTCTGGTTGTAGTTGAACGGGCGATTGATCCTTCTAGTGAATGGAGAACATTCGCGTCCGATGGAACGGATGGACATGACGCTTGTCGAGTCGGAGAGGTGGAAACATCAGAAACAGATGGACAAACATCGACTGCCGTTCAAACAGGTTTTAATCTCAGATTTCTAGATGAAAATGGAAATTCGAAATTTAAATTCCTTTCAACTAAGAGTAGCAAAGAAGTGTCATTGGCGTCCCAGAAACGACAAATTGCAGAATTGTGTGAAAGAATAAAAGTGGATAGAAATGTTTATTCGCGAGCTGTATCTCTGCTCCATGAAATCACAAAATCAGACGCCTGTGGCAAGCGAAACAAAGCGACCTTGAATTGCGTATGTCTATATTTGGCTTGCGTAGACAATGAAGTTCCGAGACTACCGAAAGAAATTTTAAACGAATGTCCACTGGTTGATGAAAAGAAATTCAAAAAGTTATTAAAACTTATCCAAACTGCATTGAAACGACCAACGCGTGAAATCAAGCCAGATTTACTCGTTGGCAGATTTTTATATTATTTAGACGTGACGGATTTCAAAATAGAAAAGCTTGTAAAAGAAGCAGTGAAAAATGTAAATGAAATTAGTGAATTTCGCATTAAAGGAAATGTTTTGATTGCGGTCTGTTGCATTCAATTGGTCTGTGACTTGAAAAATGTCGACGTAGACGCAAAATTGTTAGCAGATTCAATCGGATTGTCAAAATCGAATATCGCCCCCTTTACTAAGATTCTGCATAAAAATCTCAAAACTATTTTACCAAAATTTTAATAATTATAAAATATAATAAATTTAGATTTTTAATTTGATTTTTATTTTTACTCTGATTATTATTTTATTTTGTTTTTATTTTTGTTTTATATTTTTATTAATTATTACTTTGCTTATATTTGAAAGTTCTTTCAGAATTGTATTTTGACACTAAGTAGGATGAGCAGGAATGCTAAAATCTAATATTGTTTTTGTACAAAAATTTTGAAATTATTTTATCAAGTTTTACTGTTTATTATTTTTTTATCATTATTATTATCATTATCATCATTATTTTAACTATGCTCTTGTTGTTGTTCTTAATAATCACAATAATTCATTAGTTATTGGATATTATGGATATTACCAATTACGAAATTTAACTGGTGGCATAACAAGCCCAATGTTGGGGTCTGCTGCTATAATTTGTTAAGTTTATTTTGCAGCCTTCGTATGTAGTTTACTAATGATATTGATTTTCAAATAATAATTATAAGAAGCTGATAGAACATCTTCTAAATTATGTTTTTAAATCAAGTTCAAAAGATAACGTCCTAGTTCCAAGTATTTATTTAATGAAATATTGTATAATTTTATAAATAATTAATAAAATTTTCAATATTTAAATGTATTTATTTAAAAATTATTTCCTATTAAAACACCTATTTATTTAAAATTTATCTTTAATAAAATCTCTTTAATTTAAAAATTATTTTAAAACTTATTTTAAATGCCCATTAATTATCATTTAAAATTACCTTAATAAATCATTGAAATATTCAATTCTCAGCTGAAAACACCTCACAATAATATTGATTTTTCATAATTGGCCATGTCACTTTAAAACTCTCTGGCTCCTACAGCAGACAGCTAAATAAGAAAAAGGCAAAACAGAAAATTAAAAAATATAACTGGCAAGAGCTTCTCAGCAGAATTAGTAGAGAAAAACCTGTCAAAAATTATTCTGAAGAGGAGATAAATGAAGCAAAATCACAATAACACATAACAACAATTACAATATATAACAAAACTGGTGTCAGAAGCAAAAAAACACTCACGGAAAATTTTCTTCAACCACTTTTCTTTAAACATAATTAATATAAGAGATATAAAGAATAGTGGAACATTTGGCTGAACACAGTAAGCCATATCCTTGACTAAACTAATTATTTTCGAAGAACAAACAAAAAAAAACATAATTAGCTAATGCAAACAACCCTTTTCGACAAGAAGGTGACCTTATATTTAAAAGATTCACAGACATAAGTAAAGAAAACACTCCACCAATGAAATAATTTTCAAAGGCAAATTTAGATGCAAATTTCAATAATAATAACCTTTTGAGAAATGTTATTTTTAATGGAAATTTTTATGTAGTTAAGTTAATTTTTATGGAATATTTTTTAAGTTAATTTTTAATGGAATTTTAAATGGAATATTTTTTTAAGTTAATTTTTAATGAAAATTTTAATGAAATATTTTTCCATGTTAATTTTAGATGGAAATTTCTATGAAATATTTTTCAATGTTAATTTTAGATGCAAATCTTTGTGAATTAATCAATGATCACATGAAATTATTGGTTAAATATGAAAATAATGGTTATATTTGATTGTTAAGTAAATTATGGTGTAAAATGTTGATTTAAGTAATACAAGGATAAATATGTAAATTAAGTTTCAAATTTTTTTTTATTTTAAAATAAAGTAATAATTTTTTAAATAATTAAAAGTAATGAAATAAGTAAATTAAAGTAATATTTAAAAATTTATTAACAAAAGATTGAATGAAATAATTTTCAAAGGCAAATTTATATGCAAATTTCATTAATAATAACCTTTTGAGAAATGTTATTTTTAATGGAAATTTTTATGGAGTTAAGTTAATTTTTATGGAATAATTTTTAAGTTAATTTTTAATGGATTAATTTTTAAAGACAAATTTAAATGGAAATTTCAATAATAATAAAAATAATAGTAATAATAATAAAAATAATAAAAAAAAATAATTATAATAATAATCATAATAAAAAATAATATTAATATTAATAAAAATAATAATAATAATAATAATAATAATAATAATAATAATAATAATAATAATTCAACAATAAGTTACCAACAACCAGCTACTAAATATTTTTAACTAGGTGCTAACAAATAAGTATCAAATACTTACAACATGATAACATGTACTAACTAACTCTCAAACAATTAAATACTTATAACTAACTACTTACAACCAACTAAGTATTCTTCATTGTATTTTATTAAATGCATTTTTTAAATTAATTTTTTTATTAGTCTTCAAAAATATATTTTAATTACAATCAGTAGAAAAACCTTTTCTAAATTTCTAAATTTAACAAAAATGTTTCATTTTCATCAAAAATAAATAATTGTCAACTCAACTACTTTAAAACACCTCGTGGAATTCAAAAAAATTTAAATAAAATTACAATGAAAGACTATAGAATTTTAATTCTAATTTACAAAACATTCTTTTAAGTGATTACTACTGACTTTTTATTGCAAAGTAAAAATTGCATTAAATGAATAGTTATTGTTGATTCGTTTGATTATATATACTCGGAGTTTATCCGACAGGATGTTTTGACCCCCTAAGGGTTTTAGTCATAATGGTACTGGTCGTAAGGGTATTGGTAACTCAACTAAATACTAACAACCAATAATAAAATCCATCGAGATTTCATTTCACAGGAGTTAATAAGAAATTCTAGTTAGTTTATTAATTATTTATAATAATAATAATTAGTCAAAGTTCAATATTTAAACATTTAAGGGTACAGTCATCAGCCCACATTTTTTGTAGCTGATTTGTCTGTTTTTAAATAAAACTATTAACCAATTATCTGGGTTAATAGTCTCGCGATTAAATTTCGGGAATCCCTCTTCTTTATCCTTGCACCTCTATCGGGCTGTTGGCGCATTTAGGGCCAACCTTCATTCTTAGAAGTAATCTTTAGGGTGGTTTGAATAACCGTTATCTTAACTTAAGCGCAGTCAGTATTTGTTGTTTTTGTAAATCAAGTTTTTTCTGTAATTTATATTAACCTGAATAAATATTTGTAAATCATATTGTCATTTATCTATTTAATATCAAAATATTCACGCGCAACCTAACATATAATTTGTGGAGTCTAATCTTTTTGTGTCAGATCGAACTACCCATCGAGCCTAACAAAATCATCGAAATCGAATTAGGAAAACGGGACAGGTATAGATTATCTAATGGTCAACACGATGATGATAAGGGATTTATCAGAAAATGGTTAGGAAGGGTCGAAAAGCATTCAAATGTATTAAAACAGAAAACGTTAATTAATTAATTAATTAGCTAATAGAAAACCCGAGATAATGGGAAACCCTAGAGATGTAGGAAACCCGAGCTGGGTAAACAAAAAGAAAAGTAAATAGAAGGAAGATTTGGGCCCATTATTGCAACACAATCATTAATGGGAAAAGACCAAGGAGAAGATAGTGCTTGCAGAAAGTCCTGTCGGGCCATTAATTATCTTTGTTCGTTGGACCATTATGGTTGACAGCTGAAGCAGATATGTGGAAGCAAATGTCAAGTGAGAGATTGGCTTGGCAAAAACCATTTGTCATCCCGATTTCGAAGAGTATATAAGGAAGGGGAAATCAGAGCAAATGGGCATTTTGCCTCAGCTAGGGTAAGAAGAAAAGAGAGTAGGAAAAAGGCAAAAACGAATTAAGGAGATTAGGGAAAAAGAAGATATAGAATAGGATACGAAAAGGTGAAAAAAAGGATCAAATCAAAGAGAAAAAGAAAAACGGTCAAGAGAACCTAAGTAAATAAAAGGTGAATTTTATCTTTTGTCAAAGCATCAACACCGAGCGTAGAATCGGTCAAACTTAACTTTGATTATTGATTGTTTATTGTTGAGAAAAGAATATATTTTTGTGATTCAAATATACGTTGGGTAGTTTATTGTTTTGATTAAAAGTACACGAGTCAGGGGTTACCGACTTAAATTACCTAAAACCCAACATAATAGCCGATTTGTTATAATAACTGATTTTATTATAACCGGTTAAATTTACATTGAAAAGTGAGTCAGGCTCTATTGCCACAAAAATTTTTTATTATACTGGAATTTATTCTAACCGGAAGATGCTGTATTTAGTTTTTTAAATTGAAAATTTGGAGCTTATTCAATGTACAATTTCTTTTTTGTGAACCATGTTTGTGTGTATTTATTTTTCTTGAAACCGCATTTTTTTTCAATTGTAAGAGACTATTTTATGTCGTGGATCCGATTTAATGTCAGTTCTGGATATGACACAGACACACACACTTATAATTAGTAAAAGCTAAATCAATGTCATTTAGAATCTTATTAATTACCGGTGTTTGTTTGTTAATAAAATTATATCATTGGATATCATTTATTAGCGTCGAGTTTATTAAATGTTTTGTCTCCTAATCTCTTTTTGTTTTGCTACGTTTCTCCATTCACGATATGCCTTAATTCGGGAGTTATATTATTCGCTGTAAAACAAAACTCAATTTGGATATTGATTCGATAACATAAATATTCTTTATGGATCCAAAGTTTTTATTTCGGGAGTTGATTTATTCTTTATTGAGCTTCTGCTCTCACGTGTTTAAAATTTTCACATTTTAATTACATACACAATCTATGTTAATTTTACATATAAATCGACTTAGTTTTATCGTATACGCTTCCCTCGTTTCCATTTTCCTCTAAACTTCATCTGTTATCTAAATCAATAATTAAAATTTAGAATTACTCCAAACCCAAATAGTAAGATTAAAATAACATATACATGACAAAATAAAAATATTAGTGAAATATCATAAATAACATAAAATAGAAATTTTATATACAGAAATTATTGAAAGAGAATTCGCAAAAAAATCACAAAAATTATAATTTAACACAACTATAGAAATTCGGAAAATATAATTATATATTAATTTAATTCAAATATTGTTTGCTAAAACTGACTCGAAGATTGGATCCGCAAAGGTCATAATCATGAAGTTCCTACAATTAGTGAAAAGTACAAATTAAAAACAATTGTTATAGAATATTACTATCAGAGCTTCAATAGCAGCCTCAACAGAACTCAACTCCACCAATGCCATTTTCTTACCGCTAGAACTGTAAAAATTATTCCAACTGTAAATGTTCTATCCTTTATACAGATTAAAAGTTTACTTGAACACTCTAATTTTCTTAACTCTAAATTTGTTGTCCGTGAACAATGCTTCAATGTCCTCTTCTGAAACATCATCAATCAGGCCAGCTACATGCAGTACTTTGCTCGGCTCGTAGATGTTGCTGTGATTCCTTGATTGGGCTCGTTTAAATCTGTGGAGTTTGCTGTCGTTATATTCCCTGTGTAAAAGATCTCCGGTTGCTTCTTCTTCTGAACCGGCTATCGGTGCTCGGTGACTTATCCGGTCGTGTTTGGAAAAATTAACATGAAGAGGTTTACCGTATAGGTTGACACCGTTCAGAAATTGAAGTGCTTTAAAAAATCAATACCAGTAACAATATATAATCATCAGGAAACCTCGTTGAGCATGCTCTTCAGTGGCAAATTGAATCAGTGCGGTATTCTTTCTATTATACATAATTTTCACACGAGTTACATCGCCATAGCATCCTAAAGAAATCAAAACGCATTATCATTGTAAATAATCGATATTTTCGTTAAATTAACCTACCAAACAACTTAAAAAGCGCATCTGGATGGATCTTCTGGATAGAGCAACAACGACGACCAAGTCAAAGTGAGATCATCGATAGAAATACACGGCGAAATACACGCAAGTTGAGGATATTAACGATAATTCATGAATCGATGAGAGAAGACATAAATATGGATGATATTGAATTAGTATAAAATTCAAAACTATTCAATAATTAGTAAAACTTACTATGAAAATTTGAAAAGTTTATTTGATATTGATTGATATTAAATTTGTTTTTTGTAAAATTTTTTGAATAGTCAATCTGTACCCCTTATCCATTTAATTTGCTTAATAAATACTGGCAATTTATTTGATTGTTTATGTATTGAATGCGGTAACCAATAATGAATCCAATGTGTGTCGATGACCCCTCTCCTCTCCTCTCAGCAATCCAGAATTAAACATAAGAATATTTTTCATAGAAAACCCTTGATAATAGTCACGTCCCATTCAGAATTCATAAATTAGATTGCCGTTCATTATTTACATTTTATATGAATTATTGATTTTTTTATTACAATACTCATTTTTTGTCACTTGATCAATTTTTATATATTTTATTTATTTTCATTGTGACTTAAGATCAAAAATTTATTAAAGTATCACAAATTTTCCGCTAGTGTGGCATTGTTTATTTGATTGACTTCTTTAATTACTAATATTCATTATTTAAAATGAAAAAAATTATTTTTGAGAAATACTCAATAAAATCTTCTTATTAATATTTATTATTATTATTATTATTTATTATTATTATTTTATTACTAATTATTATTATTATTATTTATTATTATTATTTATTATTATTATTATTATTATTATTATTATTATTATTATTATTATTATTATTATTATTATTATTATTATTATTATTATTATTATTATTTTATTACTAATTATTATTATTATTATTATTATTATTATTATTATTATTATTATTATTATTATTAATATTATCTTTATTATTTTATTATTAATTTGAGGTTTTAAAATTAATTTTTGCACTTTTATTTTATAAATATTAATTAACTCTGAACCGTATTCAATCATTATAAATTATGCTGTATTTTATTATTAAAAAAATTTAAAAATCTTTTGTGTCGAAATCATCTAACTAGATCAAAATATTTAAACTTAAAATTCCAGAATCATTTTTTGTTGAATAAATTTTTTAAAAATCAATAAAAACATTTTTAGCTTTAAAAACGGATTAAATTATTATTACAAATCATGTTAAATAGTTTTCGATTGGGAATTAATTTTAAATATAACACGTAATTTTTATTTTTATTTTATTTGAAATTTTTTTTGATTTAGAAAAATGTCTATAATAAAAAAACTAATACAATTTTGTTAGCATTATATCATAAATGCAACCTGTTTGTTTTTTACCGTTAAATACCATTGTATACTTTAGAATAGAATAATTGTTATGATATCAGTAGCTAGCAGTATGTTAATGACATTTACAGAATTTAAAGTAGCTCAATTGTTGCAAATTTTTAGATCAACAAGCAATCTTTGTCACTTAGCCAATTGAATTATTCTCTTTTGTCCTATTTTGATATTGGAGTTCAAATATTTTCAATGAGTTCTAAATTTAGTTGTTAAATGTTTTATTGAAAATTGGTCCTTCTTATTTATTGAACCGACATGCTGTCATTTCTCTCAATATATAAGCTACAGTCATGGCAATTTATTCTAAATTACCGAGATTTGTCTAGTGATAACTATATATATATCCTTGGTCGTTGTCCGATCAATTTCAATTTAATTTCCTTTCTGTTTTTAATTTGGAATTAATAAATATGTTTAATTAATGATTAAATTAAAAAATTCCTGAGAGAGAAAAGAGATCGAAACATTGTCATTTTCAAAGGTGGAAATAACTTAATCGTGATATTTATTTACAATCGATTTGACTTGTTGGAAGCGAATTTAATTTTTTCGGAAATGTTCAAATCGCGTAATAATAGATCTTTTTTTTGAATAACGAAAAGGAAATATGAAATTAGGTAACGAGAAAAAAGGCAAGACTAGCAAACGAGTAGAAAGAAATTAAGTCGATTGAAAATTATAAAATTGGCTTACCGCTTCATTTAAATTGGACACTATTAATAATGGACTAGTTTTCTCTCCGAAATGGGTTCGGCCAAAATTATCATTTCTGTCGTGTCTTGATAATTCCCTTGGTAACAAGTCTTGATTGTCCAAAAATCCACGGATAGCTGGAGCAATTGATCGTAAGAGTGGCATAGCATCGTCTGGATGAGTGGCAGCGTGAGTTACTAAATTAAAAAGGACATCAATTGAAATTCGTTCAGTTATCCGGAACCACATTATGCTTTTTGGGTTCACAATTAATTTTGATTGAAAAAACATTGACTTTTGAGTACCTGAATGTTTTGGAATATTACATTTTTGGGGTTATCAAAAAATTAGGAAGAAGCGGTTTAAAATCACTTTGCACAGATTAATACGCTATAATTCCTGAACACAAATTTGATGCAAAACCCAAATAGTAGAATTTTCATTAGACAATACAACTACGAATTAATGCCTGTCTTTAGAGGATCATCATAGTCAGTGTAAAATTTAGGTATTGCACTTAAAAATCAATAATTGCACTTTTCAGGATCAAATTCACGTCAATGGCAATAGGTGGGGACATAAAGGATTTACATAAACTATCAAATGTGATTTTGAATCTCTTCTGAAGAGATATGAAATTATGTTCAGCAAAAATGTACATAGTAACAACAAGCCATCATTTTCCAATGGAAAATCTTCAAAAATCTCAGAATCATCACACTACAGCGTCATAATTTTTAACTCATAAAAACCCCCTTATCAGCACATTTTTTGCACTTAATAATCAATAATCATAATACTGATAATACTTAAGTTTATAAATGCAAATAAAATAATAAATTAATATTTCGTCAAAATACAAATTTTATATCCCATTTTAATTTAATACAGAAATTTCCCAAAATTACATTTCAAAATAAAATAATTAATTATCTTTATATCAAGACATTTAATATATTTATGATTTAATTTTTCAAAAAATTAGCAATTACTAACTGAAATGTTTTAAGTATTGAAAATATATTTTAATTTCATGATTTACTGAATATTTATAGTAGAGGAGAAAAATTAATTACAAAGTGGTTGAAGCGCCGCCAATGTATCGATGGGATCACGAAGTTCCCTGAATTCTCGAATATCTCGAATATCACGAAATCTTTCAGTTTCTTTCGGCATTCCTCCGCCAATGTTTACGTGAACATTTTTCAATTCTTGAGGACTCACTGGATGCCTCACGAAATCCCGAACCAAATCGTCCTCACGGCTGATATCAAGAGATTGTCGATTAGAGAAATTAACTCGCAACACACAACATCTTGGAAATACGCATAATCCATTTGTCAACTGTAATCAAAGATCAATTTCGTTTAATTAGTGATTTAAAAAACCAACTGCTTTAGCAACTTTGGCAGAAAACGGTTCAGAATATTGTATAAATCCTTGGACAATTCCTTTGTTTATATATATAACAATTCGTTCTAAAATTCCGTAATGTTGAAATATCTATTAGATATTAACTAGGTACTGCGAAATATTAAATGACGTACTTTAAATAAATGTAAATTTGTAATTTTATCATGGTTCCAATCATCGACGACTAATCTAAGTACTGGTCCGGCTTGTTCTTTTGCCATTGAGTCACATATTTGATTAGTAGTACTAACTGCATTTTCAGCTTCTGGGTGCATTGACGACTCAGTAGATTGTAAAGTGCTATGGTGAGAATATTGGATAAAACATCGCTTATTTCTTAAATGTGGAGAATGTCGCTGATAATATTCAAACATAGTCTCTGCAATTTCTTTAGTCTCCATTTCCAAAAGTGCCTTTTATGGTAAATTATTAAGTAAAATTCTGAATTTAATTAATCACTTGTCCAGTTTTCCTAGTAAGCACCATATAACTAATATGCCCAAATGGAGTTGCAATACTAGCAATTTCAATTTCAGTTACATCATCAGGCAAGCTACGTACATGTAACACTTTGGAAGGAGGGATCTCTCTTCGAATCTAGCTACAATAAATTCATTATAAAATTAATTTTAAAACTTTTTTATTTTCTTCGTTATCGCTTTTATCCTAAAGTGAATAGGTAAAATAATAATTAGATACAGTTAATTCATACTTCATCCACTTTCACATCAAGTTTACGTTTCATCATAAATTAAATTTAAATTAAACAATTAAGATGGCAAAAAATATTAAATGAATGATTAAAACAATAACTATAAAAATTAATAATTTTTATAATCAATTTTAAATTTATTAAAAATTATAGGAGATTCAGGAATTTTATAAGATTTCAAAGTCAAAATGGTTTAATTAAAATAGTTTAATAGATAACTAAAAATTGAAAAATGAAAATAGAATACAGTTTTTAACGATCTGAACAGTGGCGGATCACCAATTAGGCACAGTAAGCACGAGCTTGGGTCCTCAAAACGTTACTTGGCTTACAGTTATGCTTATCAATCGACGAAATATGATATTCATAAATTTCAGTAGAAGTAAAAAAATAAGTAAATCTGTAGACTATTATGGTCGGATTTACCATTAGGCTTCAGTCTAGGGCTTCAAGATCTAGAGAGGCCTCTATCCGAGTGATCTGAAATTAACGATTAAAATTTACGCTCGAAATTGTGTACCATTGAACATTCAAACACATAAACTGACTTAAAGCGTTTTTTATTGAGCTCACTACTAAAACGTGTTTGTGTTAAAGGAACCGATTTATATTTTTATTCGCACTCATGAATATGATCCCTATCACGTTTTGTTTATAAAGCTTAGTTAAGTAATGCATAAATTTATCAAACATCACAATAATAATTACAATATAAATTATTCTGATGATGACATATTGCATTTAACATATTGACATATTGAAGTATTTGTATTGTTGAGGATACCTAAATGAAAAATAATATAATAAATAAATAAATTACCTGGGTGAAGATCGTCATGACAAAGTGGACGATCTATGGGAACTCAGAAAGAAAACAGAAGTAAATAGAAATTAAAAATGAGAAAGATAAATAACATAAAAGGAAACAAACAAGAAATTAAAACAAAGGTCATTGTTAATTAAGAAGTACAAATGAAGGTGGAATTTAAAATTCAAGAAAAACAAAATAAAGGAAAAAGCCGTATCTTGACAGCTTGTCAAAGATAGCGAAATTGTCGGGAGAAGGCGGCTTAACAAAAAAGGAAAATGGAAAAATATCTTGACATCTGTCAGAGATAAGGCTGATGTAGAGGAAAAGGAAAACGGTAAACAGAATCTGTCGCCAGTACCACAAACAAAACAACTATATAAAGGAAAACTGGTGGACGAGAAAGCAG
This sequence comes from Schmidtea polychroa, assembly GCA_959609185.1. Classification (NCBI taxonomy): domain Eukaryota; kingdom Metazoa; phylum Platyhelminthes; order Tricladida; family Dugesiidae; genus Schmidtea; species Schmidtea polychroa. Next base: position 4,405 of record CAUHTR010005502.1, on the reverse strand, counting down.
AACAGATTGAGAACAAATTTAGAACGAAAAGTAGAACGAAAACAGAACGAAGTTGAGAGCAAAACGAAACGAAATTAGAGACAAAAGGTAGAGTAAAATTAGAGACGACAGAGTAAAAAAGGGGAATCAAAACAGAGTGAAAGGAGAAGTGACAAGAATCTTTATAAAATTGAATATAAAGTAAAAGTGGAGTAAATAAATTATGTGGTCAAAGCAAATAGAACAAACGATCAACATATTCTGTAATTGAGTAGTTGACGGCTAGTGATTATTGTTGTGGTTATAGAAAGGGCTATAAGCTCTGTCTGATAAATTGGTTTATAGTTAATTGGTTGTATTTGAAATTTGTACTACGTGTGGATATAAATAAAGCTTATTGTGTTCGAGACTATTGAATTGCGAATTAATAAACACGATTTGGAGCCAGATTAAAGGTTTGAATTTACAAATATTGTCACCAACTCAATAACCCAACAGTAATTTATTATTTGAATTATTTTTATTTCGTTTTTTCATCAAAAATTAAAACTATGAGATGGAACTTCCTATGTATTATATTATATTACATTTTTTTCATGTGTATCATCTGCAAACAATAACTGGTTTCATTAGCTTAACTAATGTATTAATTTTTATCTTATTTAGCCACGAAGAAAACATTTGAGAGCTGAGCTGAGAAACGTAAAAGGGAAAAAGAAAAAGATAAATATATTCTACACCAAAGAAATTCGCTGGCTAAATTTGTAAGTCTAACTGAATCAGAAGTGCTAACTGAAAAAGAAAAGAAAATAAAAAAACAAACTGAAAGATCAACAACTTTTGCTAAAGATGTTAGTCTTGTTATCAATAAAGAACGAAATAACAATGAAGACAAATCGGAAAGAACTGAAAAGCAAAATAAAAATAAATTCAAAAACCAAAATGAAAGATTAACAACTTGTGATACAGATGTTACTAATGTAGACCGTCTGAAATTTTATTTGATTTATCAGTTGTCCTTGATTTCAAAACTCCAAATAAATTTAGTTCTGGTTTCGCTCTGCCCTTGGTTAAAATATACATTTTAGTATTTATGGAATTTTTACCAGTAATTTACCCAGCGGTGGATTTAAGAATGTTCCGCCCCTAGGCACTTTATAATAATTTTAGTGTAATTTGAATTTAAATAAAAAGAACATTGTATTATTTAGTGATTTTAATTTATTTAGCTTTTCTTTCTAATTTTTTGATTTACAAACGTATTAATTATCTCTTCAAATTCAATTTTCTCTAAAATTTAGTGTTCGTTGTGTGTAATCAAAATGTCATTTAAATTTTTTTCTTTCATTTGTGAACGAATATAGCTTTTTATTCTTTCTAAACAAGAAAAGGATCTTTCAGCAGAACAATTTGTTACTGCTAGTCACAGATAAATTCTGAAGATGATTTCCAAATTTCGAAAAACGTTATTATATTTTTTATAAATAAAAAATTGTACTGATTTGCGATGCTTCTTTAATATTCTTTACTTTTCTGTAAAAGCTGTTTTAAAATGAAGAATTGACATTATATAAACATTTTTATACATTCATTTTTAAAATATTCAATCCTAGAGAAACGAAAAATTATTTTTTTAAAAATTTGAATTTTATTTATTGGTTACATGCTAATTTTTTGCCGCCCTAGGCATTTGTCTTGTGTGCCTATTTGTAAATCCAGGGTTGAATTTACCTCTCTAATTGAACAATCGTAGATAGTAATAAATCAAATTCTGTGTTGGGCTAGAACTGATTTCTAGACCCAAAACTTTAATTTGTGGCTGATACATAACACGCATACCTAGCAATAAGTTTAGTTAAATATAAAGATAAAAAAACATCAACTAAACAATATTAATTAAGAGAAAAACAACAAAGAATACAAACACTGAAATTAAATGAAATCTCACAAACGCAAGAAGTATTGCAAGAAAACTAACTCAAACATAACAAAGAGACATAAAGAAATTACGAAAACAGACTCGAATGACATAGAAAGATAATAAAATACTAAATTCTAGATGAAATTCAAGAACAGTTCATAAAAATGGCGACATCCATCATAAAAGCCATGTATATCAACAAAAGTTGATAAATATAACTAATTAGTTTTAAAAAATAAAAATTTGGAAAAAAGAATTAGTAAAACATCATTAAAATAAAAATTAACTTTAATTTAATATGGAATGTTCTGGAATTGCCCAAATCCATCATGGAGGCAACTTTAACAAAAAATAATTAAAAAATAAAATTATGGCACTAAAATTGCCATTAAATCATCAAAACTAGAAAATTCTAGAATAAAAAGAATTCGAGTTTGTTTTAATGCATTAATACATACACGTGTACTTGCACACACAAAAATAGGTATATATACCAACGCATTTCAGTCACAAAACACTCTTTATGCCAAATTTACTTTGTCTATTTGAAGAAGAATCCGAATTTTTGAAGTAAGGTTATGTTTGTATGTACATCATTACATTATATTTTATACCAACAATTTATTCCTTTTTAATAATTTTTGTTGAATGTAAGAGTGTTCAGAGGCACATTGATTTATCTGCGTCTCTGATCAGTCATGCATTCAACCATAGATTAAACCAACTTAATTGTTTCACATGCAGACACGCATTATCCTTATTATAAATTTTTTTTGTTTGGTCATCGGAGGTCGTCCACTTCATGGTTCTGCCAGGGAGTTGTGTCGATAAAACCCGTCCGCTATGACACTATCTACTTATTATAGGTCCACGGCGGAATGTCGACTCCATACAACAGTAAGGCTTGTCGTAGCGGTCACAGTGGGGCCGTGTAAGCAGGCACTCTTCCCGACTTAAACGCAGCACACAATCAAAATCAACATTAAAACTCTATACAATAGGTCACACTAGGACTATAATTGAGTAGATGTCAGATCTAAATTGATCACAGCTCTACAATTCACAATCAATGTAGACGGTTAAATCTCATTAAGAATCAACTCTACCAATAGGTTTGTCGAACTTAGATTTGTAAATAATAAATTTTCTAGTAAAGATTTTCTTAAAATGATTAAATTAACCGTAATAATATTCGACATACGTATCGGTAAGGACTTAATTTATAAGTTGAGTAGGCCATAGAATTAACTACATGAAGTATAAATCTGATTTCCTAAAAATATAATTTTTAAGTATCATGAAAGTTTAGATCATAAATTTAACTCCCTGAAAATATAAATTGTAAACCTATACGATATAAATTACAACTCTAAAATAGTTATGTATAAATTATAAATTTATACTAATTACAAAGATATTAATTATAAATCCAAAATAGTTATATATAAATTCTAAATGTATTCTGATTTCGAAATATAAACTCTAAATCTGAAAGGTTATATATAAATTGTAAACTGGTACTGATTATAAGAGTATCAATTACACGTCCGAAATAGTTATATGTAAATTATAGACTCGTACTGACTATAAAAGTATAGATTATAAATTTAAATTATAAATTATAGGTTCATGTCGACTACAGAAGCATAAATGGCAAATCTAAATGAGTTATAAAAATATGCATTATAATTTCGAAGTATGAGTTTGCTTTCATAGAATATAAGTCATGACTAGTAAATTACAAATTTATTCCTAAAAATTATTCCTAAAGATTATTCCTAAAAATATAAACTTGAGACTTTGACTATCTATGAAAATATAAATTACAATTGATCCTAAAAGTAATTTTCTTCAAAATATAATCTATAAATTCGATTTCATAAAAATATAAAGTATAACTAGTGTGTTTGCAGAAAACATTAATACCCAGAAGAATTTCTTTATTAACGACTTTTTGAAACATATCCAATACACTGTTATCATTTCAAGAACATCACTAGTTACATTTATCACCGAGACAAATCAGGTTTCATATACACGTGCCTTTCTTTATTTCGTAATGATTCTTTCATTATGATATTAGCAGTGGGATGTTAATTGAATACTTGGATCTACGGCGCTGATTCTTTAAAATTTTCTAATCTTGGATAATACTAGAAAATGTACAAGAGTTTTTCATTTGACATTTTCAGATTTGGGAGTCAAATGAACGAAACTTGTTATTGAGCATATTTTGAATTTCTACATTATATTTGTATGAATGTACATCATGATCATGTGTCAATTCTTTCTTCAATGGAATTAATAAATAAAGATTTGTCAGATCATCTCTTATTCTTCAAAGACTTAATTAAAACTATCGGAAGTTTGATTTTCCATTTTAAAAATCCACCAAAATTCAGCTGGTAAAACAATTTTCTGCAAACCACAAAATCAATTCTACAAAACACTACATCAAAAACTATAATTAAAAAATACAAAACCTCCAACTCTTCGCGTCTGTGT
>CAUHTR010005501.1:0-27578 GCA_959609185.1 Schmidtea polychroa | reverse complement strand
GAAATCAAGTGTCATAATAAAAATTTGTGTCTCTATTCGAACCGTATTGCAAATAATAATAGTAAATTTTTAATTAAATAATCTATATAGTCATAAATTTATTTAATTAGAATATTTTAATGAATTTCCGGGGAAAAAAAATTGGAACACTCCACCTTACTTATATGTTTTTAACCTTGTTTTGAATCAGTACACTTGGATCTCAATATTTGACACGACTTAACCACCTTCAGCTTCAACAGTTTCCAGTAATGTTTTAAACTGGTGGTGATACAATCCTTTTTTACGTATAAAGTTTATTTTGGAAATAATAACTGACATGACAGAACTTTTTCGACAGAGTAATTCCTGATGAATTAGGCAGCGTAATCGAATTGGCTTCATGTTGTTATTACTTTCAAACATCGTATTAATACGACCTATTAATCCAATATTTTTACCGATCATATTTTTGGCCCCATTAACTAAAATTATTTTAATTTGAGTTTTTCCACCATTTTCGATACCTTAAAAATATGTTATCACCAGTTGCAGTATCCTTCAATTTTTTAGTGCAGCAAGCCCTTCAGTTACCTCAAAATTCTTATTAATGACTAAAATGAAAAAAAGTAACTTAGCGGTATGACCTACATCTTCACTCTCATCAATTGCTATTGAAAAATATGAAAAATCAACCGCCTTCTCTTTGAGTTGGCAACACATATCAGCACTAAAGTCCTCAATTCGCCTCGTGATGGTGTTCGAAGATAAGCTAACAACAGGGAAATATTTTATTGACTCTGGACATAGCTCTTCAGGCATTTCTAGGACACATTTTTTAAAAAATTCGCCAAAAGTCGGCCTTCTGCAGCAATAATGTCCTACACAAATCATCTTTAAACTGATGAGTGTAGTGCCTTTCAAATTGTAATCTTTTAATATTGCTATTTTACCTCTACAAATCAGATATATACAATTATTATTAACTATTGTGAAAAAATAATCAATTGACCACTACTCATTAAATACGCAGCCTTTATCATCGACTTTTCTTTTTCCGAATTATTTTAATCATTATTTTAATGTACTTAAATTTTAATTATTCTCACAATAAATTAACAAACAATGAAAACATTACTATTTTATTTTAATCATTTATTTTTTTTTATTATAGCATTTAATATTTTCAGTTATAATATTTTTAATTTCAGTTATATTTATATGAGTGGGCCATAAAAAACGATCCCGTGTGCCGAATGCGGCCCACAGGCCTTTAGTTTGGGGAGCCCTGGTTTATATCATCATCAGTTTATATAATTGTTATCCATTGTGTAAGAGCAATTAATTTAATTCATTTTATACAATGCAAATATTTATGTAATTAATTTAAGATAAAGTAGATTTAATTTTTTTTCAGTAATAAGATAATAGATTAAAATTAGTTTTTGAAACCCTGTAAGTCCCCAGAGTATATTTGGTTTAAAATGCAAATGTCTAAAAGGACGACAACTTATTTACAGTGTATATCAGCAGCAAGTATTGCAAATAAATATTATCTACTGAGATTATTGTTGTCCCATAATATTTACAGGTGCTGACATGTTTACCAATCCATACGATTCATCATCAGCTCCTCCACTGCTTACTGAAACGGATTCCCAATTATAATTTGAGGATAAATGTTTTTTGGAGATTGTTTTCCTAGTAATTTCATCATTTAATTCTCGGATTTGCTGTCGTTCTTTTTTCAGTTTCATTCGTCGATTCTGAAACCAGATTTTTATTTGCCTTTCAGATAAACAAAGATTGTGAGCAATTTCAATTCGCCGTCGACGAGTCAAGTAGTGATTGAATTGAAATTCTTTTTCCAATTCAAGAGTTTGATGTCTGCTATATGTTTGTCTTCCTCTGCGCTTTTGAACAGAATTCGGACCTGGAAAATGAAAAAAGCTTTGAAGTTAAATTAAATATAATGATAAAATAAACTTTAAAAATTGAAAATTATTTCAAAAATATTATTATGTTTTTTGAAATTTTTTTTACTGATAGTAATCTGCTATGTAGGGAAAGATTAGCAAGACAATAGATTAATTATTTACTGCATTTTGTATTACGTGTTATTCATATATCATGAATTAATATCTTAATTCTTTCTGAATTTAATAAAAAAACAAATATCTCAGAAATGTTTAAATAATAATAAATTACTATTAATTGTTTATAATATAACAGAAGTTAATTGTAAATATAAATTAATTTTTTAATTTAATTGGACTAATTAAATTGAACAATTGATCAAGTTATCTATTGTTATTGAACAAAAATATAAATTAAAAATGATTTAATTAAGATCAAATTCTAGTTTTATCCTTCTCAAACTTTTCTCTAACTTACATATTTTAGAAAATCATAAATTATTACTTTACAAGTTAAATATTGAAAATTATTCTCTCTCATTAAGAATTTGAAGTTGACAAAATATTCGAAATAATTATTATTTGTATTTTTGGCAAATTTTTTTTATATGTACGTGTCTTTTTCAAAATTATAATTAATTATAATTATTTTGAAATTACACTGTACTTGAAAGTTTTTCTGAAAACAACAAACATGTAAGAAAAACTATCGACTTTAAATAGATTAATTATATTATTATTATTATTATTATTATTATTATTATTATTATTATTATTATTATTATTATTATTATTATTATTATTATTATTATTATTATTATTATTATTATTATTATTATTATTATTATTATTATTATTATTATTATTATTTTAAAACTATTAAATGATAATTTAAGCCTTTTGCTGCGAATAATATATTTAATATAAATGAATCAATTTTTGACTATAAGAGAGTCCTTTTCAATTTCGTGGAATTTAGCTTCTTATTTTTTCTAAAATGCTCTTTGATCTTCTCTTTTATTTCTTTTCCTTACTTTTCATTGGTTAAAAATAATAATATACGTTTTTTCTGACTAATTTAAAATTAAAAAAATTTTTTTTAATTAAATATCCTTTAAAATTCAAAACGACTCACTACGAAAAATTTTTAAATTTTTAAAGATTCTATAATTAGCTCATAGAAACCTATTTCAATAAATAATATCTTAAAATATTTATAAAATATAGATAAAATATAATTTTATAAAATTATTAGGATTTAAAAATCAAAATAGAAACATTTTTTAAAATATTTAAATTGCGATTATAAATAGTTATTGGAAAAGAGCTAAATTCCATGAAATTGAAAAGTCGAAAATTTTTCAATTTGTATTAAATATATTATTCGCTGCAAAAGGCTTAAATTATCATTTAATTGTTTAAAAATTTAATTAACGCTGCTACCAAATAATTATCTTTTTATATTATTATTATTTTATTATTTTTTTAAATTTTATTTGATTTGCTTGCGATGTATCAATAGTAAATAAAAATTCTTATTATTAAAGGACAATTTTTGAATTTTTGGATTAGGTAAAACATGCCCCTTGTATGAACTTGTTAATATTTAATATTCGGATACTTATAAAGTAGTTTTATTATTCGAAACTTTTCGGATCCTGTGACAAAAGCTAACACTATACAATAAAAGAAAAATTAAATGGTTTAAAACTACATATCAAACTGAGGAATAAAACGAAAATTCAAATAACGGAGTTTTTTTTGGAAAGTAAAGAACGCAGACAATTTATGGAATGAATTATTTAATGTATTTAAAAATATACATAATTTTTTATTAAAGTTTTATTTTAATAATTTATTTCTATTATTATTTAGGGGGTGGTTATACTTTATTTCACCAAAAAAATATAATCTGAGATCGGCAAGATTTTCAGGCCTTGCTCTGGTCTTTTTAAGCTAAGAGATCTAACAAATTAAATATGAAGCAAATAGTTAAAAAAAATTTTAAAATGAAAATTAAAAAGCGGAAGATGCAATAATGTATAGTATAAAGCAGGGCTTCTTAAACTATGGGTCGCGACCCCTTTTGGGGTCGCCTAGCGAAATATTGGGGTCGCGAAATTTTTATATAAAATATTCAAATACATAAAATTGCATAATTGTCGTATGTTTCCCTACTCATTAGGCAAATGGAAATTTGTCCGTAGTGACCAACTCTGAAACGTCAATTTTGTCATATGTATTTATATTATTACTTAATTAATAAATCTTCACAAAAAATTTATATATCTTTATTTTAAATTATAAGTGGTCGCAAAAAAGGTTTACAATCATTAATGGGGTCGCGAATGAAAAAAGTTTAAGAAGCACTGGTATAAAGTGATGATTTCTTATTTAAAACAATTAAGTGATAATTTAGGTCTTTTGGTGCGAATATAGTATATTTATATAAATTTGTGGACTATTTTAAAAAGTATTCGAATTACTAAATATTAATTAAATATCTAGATTTTTCATTGCTGAACTAAAACGGAGATAAATCTTCTATCTGCATAATCTCAGGAGCCCAAAATAAACTCTAACACTAGCCCTATTATATATTGTTACGCCACTGAGACTGGGGTTTATTAAGCTGGCTCCATTGTTATTGTTTAAATTACAATGGTGTTGATAAATTAATATATTATTACTATTATTTCAACGGTGATAAAATTGCTTTATTATTGTATTATAAAATTTAGATTTTTGGTCATGCAAATTTAAAATTTTTAGTTAATTGTTCTGTCTGTTTGTTTATCTGCAGCGTTGCGCTGACCCTTAGTAAAATATTACTGATGTTATTTATCGTCAGTTGTTGATCAATTGCATTTACTTACTTTTCATTATGGAATAATCATAGTTTGCAAATTTTATTTAACTGATATAGACTTTGATATAGGTTTGTATTTTTTACATTCATAAAGATTAAAATTAATTAAATTTATATTTTATCACACACACCCACAAACATATAATAATAACACACATTTTTCACATAATACATACATACACGAACAGTGTACCAATCAGAAAACTTACGCGCAAACTCACAGCATAACATCCGAAGACAAATGGAGATTCAATTTTTAAAGTCATATTCCTTGGACATTTTAATCATAAGTCTTAATATTGACCGTCAAACAACCCTCTTGTATGCAATGGGTACATTTCAGATTAAATATCATTTTATTTTTGCTTGTTTAATTAACATATATTTTATGGTAGTGGAGTATTTTGTAAATATTAAAAATCCTATTAAAACAAATAAATATTTTTAAAATTCTTTATCTAAAAAGTATTCATTTCGCTCAAATTAGTGTCTATGTACTTTACCACTTGATAATATTTTATATTGTTTTAATTTTGTTAGATTTATTTTAACCATTATTAACTAAAATTATAATTAAATTAATAAGAAATAAGAAATTATATAAATTTTAAATATTTTTTTTAAATTGTTGAATTTTTATTTATGTTAATTTTTTTTGAATTTTATGTTTGAAGGGCCGAAATTTTTACTTCATTCTCTCATTAAGCATTTATTATATAATAAAACAAATGTTTTTTTTTCAATCAATAATGAAAAATAAAATAAAATAAATTTCCATAAATTATTAAATTATTATTATCTAATATATAAATATTTATTTTTAAATATACTACATACTTATTATTTGTAAGTAGAATATTGTCATAATTTTATTTTGGTTAGTAGACGCAAATTTTTTGTTCAATTTAAACAAATTATCTTTAGATTTGATTTTTTCTTTAAAATAAAAAATGATTTTTTGTTTTTGGAAATCTTTGTACATTGGTAGATATCCATTAATTATTCCAAAATTTTAAATATTGTCGAAATAAATACAAATGACTATAAGAATGTCGTGGAAATCTGAGATAGCCTCTCGCTACAAATGGGCCAACAGCGGTCCATTTCACACTAGTTGTCAAGAGGACCGTGCATCTGTGTTACACGATATGGCACATCTGCAGGTCGGGCACGATCTAAGCCCAGTCATCAACAGAAAAATAATATCACATCAAAGCACTCATCATTCGACCGCTAAGGTTAGGAGATAGTGTGCTCCAACGATATTGTTTTGCGTTGAAGGTTTTATCGTGCCAGTCCTGATTACTGTTTTGACAATGCCGTCCTCGTTTTGATGCGAGATCAATTTCGGGTTGTCGGTTGTGTTTTTCACTGTTTTTTTTGTTTTTCTATTTTCATTAAATAGTGATTTTTTGAGACATTTTTAGAATTTTTATGTAGAAAATATTTTTCTTTCTAAAAATTGAGTATATATTTTTTATAGGAAAAGTTATTTTTAAGTCCATATCTATTTAGGTTAATGAGATTGGAATTGGGTAAAATTATTTTATTAGTAAAACTGAAGCCATTTTAATCTTTTTACATATATATTATTATAAGAACTTTTATTTCTTCCAATTTCACGACTGATTATTTTTTCCATTGAATTTATTAAAAAGAGAGTTTGAAGACTCTAAATAAGTAATATATCGATGTTTGTTGATACTTACGAATTTTCGGCACCTGCTTTTTTGTTTCAAGTGAAAATTCACTTGAAATAGGCAGAGCCGAAAATTCGTGAGTATCAACAAACATCGATATATTACTTATTTATAGTCTTTAAACTCTCTTTTTAATATATATATTTGTTGAATGGTCCGAGGATTGTTACGGTATGTTCTACCTTTCAAATACCTGACATGAAGAAGTCTAGAGCAGATAAAACAGATACATAAAATATTAACGGTATACTTAAACAGTTACATTCATATTATATATTTATTATAATAAAACTGGAAGAACATGTTATTGAATATGATAGATGAAGAAGCTATGAAAATATTCGACGACATCAAATATGATGACAATTTCGATATAGATATCCGAAGAAAAAAAACGGCTAATGTACATATAGAGATCTTAAAGAATCTTAATAAGAAATATACAATGGAACAGAAATCAACACCGCGCAAATCTTGCTCAACTCCCTAACATAACACCATTTGTGACATAAAGAGAAATAAGAGGTATTATATTTGAAAACCGATAAAATACAGGCAACAGAGACAAATATTTAATAAATGTTACTAGAATATTTGCAATGAACAAGCAAGAAAAAATAATGAGAAAATTTAGAATAATTTTATTATTAAATCTTTCCATGTTTAGGAGGTTTAAAACTGTTAAGAAAAACAATCTTAGTATATTCGTAATGACTTTATTTTTACTTTAATTTACGTCAAATTTTAAAATCAGACATTCCTATTTTATTCATACAGCCTTTATTGTGATCGCTAATATCGGTTAATCAATCCTTAGTTCGACTATGCTCTCTGTACTCGAGTTCTTGAATATGGTCGATCGAATAGTTGTATGAATAAAATAAGCATGTCTGATTTTTAAATTTTATTAAAAAATTTTAATAATTATTAGGAACATGTAATATCTGAAGCTTTGTTGATAACATCATTGAATCGGAAAAATAATATCCAAAATGTTGTAAACACGTGTGGTTTGAATGCTTTAAATTGAGTTCAAATGTATTAAATAGTTAATTTTAAAAAATTAAATCATATTTTTGTTCTTAATATACTTTATTCCAGGGCCGGCGCTAGCCACAATGTAGCCCTAGACAAAGCATACATTTTGGCGCCCTCTGATCAGGCTGGCCCCCACACTACCTCATGTCTAACACGTTACAATTGAGTGATGAATCACCGCGTAAGAACCCAGAACATTACCCATGTTATGCCCCAACTGAGTTATTTATTATTATAATTTTTCTAATAAGTACTGTCAGCACTTGTTAACATAAATTTGTTAGGAAATCGTAAAACACTTACATTACCGAAAAATTTCAATTACCAAGAAAAGAAAAATATTTACTGTCGTAAGACGAATTTTTTGTTTTGCTAATTTTATTACAAATCTTTATGTTACTTTGAAATGTTTCATCTATTCTAGTCTCTAGAAGTATGTTTTTACATATAAAAAATACCTTCCATGCTTTAACACTTCCTAAATTGCTTATAATATTTACGTAATCTAATGTTTGGGCTACGTCTTTCTAAATAGATAGGATAGCTAGAGCAGTAAGTCTTTCCTGTGTCATAGAGCCTCAGAGGTATGTTTTAAAACGACGATTGTTTTGAGATTCATTTTTAGGAAAATCATACTCTGTGATTCTTACTGGGCTTTTCTTTACAAGTGCAACTCGAATAGCATCATCTATTACATTTGGCCAATTGGCTGGATCGTCAAAATCAAATCGATTTGCTGTACTTGAAGATGTATTTGAATCGGAATCAGAGGAAGATGGACTTTTTAGTTCATCTTCAGTTACAGTAAGACCTACTTCTGGTTCATTTTGAACAACATCTTCANTGTTTTTTCAACTGATCACATATCAATACTGTCTGCGTTTTGTTGCAAAATCGTTTTAATAATAACGCTCACTAGTCATCAATATAAATTATAATTACTTAAATTTGAAACATTTTAAAAATTTAGTCGATATAACATATTATGAGCAGGCCCGGCATAAGGGCCAGGCGACCTAGGCCATAGCCTAGGGCGCCTTTTTTTAGAGGGCGCCAAAATTTATTATAAACAATCAAAGTAAATTATAAAATAAGCCTCCAAAACTTTATATTTTGAAATTTATCTATGAAACCAACCGTTTTAAAAAAATTGAAAATAAGAAAAAACAAAAAAAAAGTATATGCAAAATATACGAATTTCCAATTCTGAGAAATTCTGATATGTATTGAAAATTGAAATAAAAAAAATTATATGTATGTATTACAAAAACTGATGTGCGAGTTAAATTAACAGCTATAGCTACCAGTTTTTTTTTAACAAATTTTTTTGTTTCAAGTGTGTAACTAATGTGTTGTGTTGTTGCAGTTTATTCAAATTAAATTTGTATTCCTATTCTGTTTAAAAATATAAATATATAAGAGGTAAGGTAAGATTAAGATCATTTTTTAAAAATATATTGGAAAATATATAATATATTTATATAAATTTATGCCATAGCTAAGATGCCACCAAAAAAATTGAGTGGGTATGAATATCGGAAACGAAAAATAAATAGACAACAACAAGCTGATAAGCACGATAAAATATTGAAATATTTTAATTCCAGTAAATCAGTAGCCGATGATAATCAACATTTCGAGTCAACATCTTCAAGCTCAGAGGACGATATAGGTAATGTGTCATCAGAAGCTGAAAATTGTAATATTATCAATGAGGATAATTTAATGTCTTCTCACGGAACTGAAATAATTGTTCCTTGTGATTCAACTCATTCTGTATTTGAAAATATTTTAAATTATAATGATATTGGGCTATGGCCACAAATTTAAAACATACGGAAATTGACCATATAGTTGTAACTGACTTATATGGAAACGAAGAAAGGTGTAATCAACAACATATTTATCCAAGAGATGAAAATAATCGAAGCTTTTCCAATTCGCTTTTTTATCGTCAAATAAGTAATGGTGAAAAATTCCTAAGAAGATGGTTGCACTATTCAGAATCCAAAAATTCTGTATTTTGTTTTTTTTGCAAACTTTTTGATTCATCAGGTAGGTCAAATCTAGCCAAATCTGGTTTATGGATTGGAAAAATATTCACGACAGCTTGAAAATGCACGAACGGTCAGTTTCACATTTAAAATGTGAAAAAAAACTGGATAGAAACTCGATTAAGATTAAGGGCAATAAAACTATTGATAAGAATTTGCAGTCTTTGATAGTCTAAGAAAAATATAATTGGAAAAAGGTACTAGAAAGATTAATAAACATAACATTATTTTTGTCAAAAAATAATTTAGCATTTCGGGGTTCTTGTGATAAGTTATTTGTTCCGCATAATGGAAATTTTTTAGGCCTTGTTGAACTTCTAGGAAAATTTGATTTACCATTAAATGAGCATTTGCGCAGGGTGGTCTCACAAGAAATTCATGTTCATTATTGTGGAAAAACTATACAAAACGAATTAATAAGTACACTTGGTGATATGACAAGAAGTCATATTTTGGATTCTGTTCGTAAATCGAAATATTTTTCGATTATTTTAGACTGCACACCTGACATAAGCCATATCGAACAGCTCTCCATAACGTTAAGATTTTATGATGTTGAGGATATGGAAATAAAAGAGCATTTGTATCCTTTAAACCAGTTTTTGATTCTACTGGAAAAGGATTATATGATGATATTTCTGAAAGTTTAGAAGAATTCAATTTGGAATTAGCAAACTGTAGAGGCCAAGGATATGATAACGGCGCTAATATGAAAGGTAAAATTAAAGGAGTGCAAGCTAGAATTTTAAAAGAAAATCCAAGAGCGTTTTTTTATGCCTTGCGGTTGTCACTCAATTAACCTACTAATTGGTGATAGTGTTTCTTCTTCAATAATGTGCATAAAGTTTTTCGGATATGTTCAAAGAATTTATACTTTGTTTGCTGCATCTGTTGGACGATGGAATATATTGAAAAAACATATTAAATCATTAAATCCTAAACCTTTAAGTGAAACGAGGTGGGAATGTAGAATCGAATGCATTAAAGCAATTATGTTTGAAATCACGGAAATTAGAAACGCATTAAATGAGTTGCAAGACACAATATTAGATGCTGCAGTTGTTTCAGAAGCTAGCTCTTTATCTGAAAAAATAGAAGATTTCGAGTTTTTGTTAACATTATCTGTCTGGTACGTACTTTTGTCAAAATTTAATATTGTCAGCAAATCCATGCAAAAAGCTACATTTGATATGAGTAACGCCATCGAGCTTCTTCGGAATTGTAAGATTTTTCTAGAAAATTATAGAGACTCCGGTTTTTCTGATGCTTTAAAATCGGCCAAAGATCTCGCTGCGCTATTAAACGTGAACGCACAATTTAAAGCTGTAAGAATCAGAAGGCGACAAAAACAATTTAGTTATGAGTGTGACGATGAAACTCCAGATGTAAATGACCCAGAAAAATATTATAAAAATCATGTTTTTAATGTTATGCTGGATCAATCGTTGATATCTATATCAGAAAGGTTTCAGCAAATGAAAGATTTCGAAGATTCGTGGGGTTTTTTGTTCAATATTCACAATAATAAAAATCGTTGTGATTTGCTGAAGAGTTGCAAAGATTTACATCTGAAATTAACAAATGAGGCCAGTAGTGATATAAATGGAATAGAATTGTGCGAGGAAATCGAATCATTGAAGCAATTGGTACCAGATGATGTTAAAGATCCTTTAATATGTTTACAATTTATCAATGATAATATTTGAAAAGTACAGTACCAAATCTGTGGGTGGCTTTACGAATCCTCGTAACAATTCCTGTTAGTGTTACGAGTGGTGAAAGAAGTTTTAGTAAATTAAAACTAATAAAAACGTATTTGCGATCTACTATGACGGAAGATAGGTTGAATAATTTGGCCATTATTTCAATTGAAAATAATGTTGTAGCAAACCTAAATTTGGAGGCAGCAATAGAAAAATTTGCAGACATGAAAGCCAGGAAAAAATCATTCTTATAAATTCTGTTTTTTTTATATATATGTCAATCGAAAAAAATGAAATAAAGTAATAAATGGATTGTTTTTTGTTAAACTTTTTTATTTTATCATAATTTTTGTACCTAATTTTTAAAATAGGGCGCTTTTTATAATTTTCGCCTGGGGCGTATAATTATCTCAAACCGGCGCTGATTATGAGAATATTCTATTAAAAAGACAAAAAGTGAATCTAATTATAAACACGTGGTTGAGGTAAAAGTGGCCTGTTAGAAATATTATAAGTTATAAGCAACATTCTTTAATTCGAGATTAATGAAAATGCAACAGCTTACATTGAGAAAAAAAAGGTTTAAAAAAGTAAAAAACACTAAACACATTTTTTGGTTAAAATGGCGCCCCCAGATTATTGGTTGCCGGCCCTGCTTAACTGAAGTTTATTTTTTATTAAATTTTTTAAATAATTTGAAGATTTCATGAAAAATGACTAAAATGTAACTTTTTTGTTAATTAATTTTTTTATGTAATACGCTGTTTTTGGTATTATTATTAATCGTATTTATTCAGCAATGTAATATTATTAAAAAAAGTATTCACGTGTAAATCTCCAAAGTTGAAAAATAAAGAGATTTTACTTACATTAAATAACATTTTTAATTATTTGGTGTTAATTTGTGTAGCTCTTTATTTCCTTACTGCTTTCACTGTCCTACATTTTAAAACTTTTTCTTGGGATTTATCATTTTAACCTAGAGTTCCGTACACACAATTGTGGTAAAATATGAAGCTATCCCCACTAAGATAATAAAATAATAAGTTGTATTTATAATTAATGGAATTTTTTACGTGATTGTTTTTATTACCGGGACTTATGTTGCTGTCGCTCAAAACTAATCTGTTTCGGATTATATTTATGTAATTTTAATTGGCCACTTACAATTTTAAGTAGATAATTTTAATTTATATAAAAAGTAATTTTTTAAGCTTGTTTTAATAATTAATAATTAATAATTAGTATATATATATATATATTTAATAATTTAATAATTTATTAATTATTTAATATAACAACAAAAATCGATACATACAATACACAAAATATTATTTAAAAACATTTAAAATACAAGTATTTACTGCATTTTGCACATTAATTTATATGCATATATTTCAACCTCATCTCCGTATTCATTATATGCATAAAATAAATGCGTGAAAACTGAGATAAATTTTATAAATTTTATTTTAACAAGCCGATTTCTTTAATTAATAAGTAATTCTATACTTCATATATTAACATTTCGGGCCTTAATTGCTGCAATTGATTTAATAATTTCATCCAAGTCCTTGGCTAAATTCTTGGCGATGTCATGTTCTATTGATAAGGTAGTCAACTCATCCAACCGATCTTGTGTCATCGTGGAACGGAGATAAGTTTTAATTAATTTCAATCTTGAAAAACTTCGTTCTGCCTACCCACTAATACTGGTAAAGTTACAAGAATTCTCAACGCCACGAAAAGATTTGCCAAAGATGCCGTCAAATTGATACTACATATGAACTGCATGATGTTTTTTTTTGGGGGAGGGGGGGGGGAATAAGTGCCTTCAAAATGGTTCAACAAATATTTTAATTCTTCATGTAAATCAATACTGGAAATATTTTTTTTGATCTGAAAGCAAATTTTCTAAAGCCATGCAATTATTTCATAACTCGCAGTCACTTATTTCTGTGGCACAATTCAAATTGTATAGAAATATTTTTGAAAAAGTGGATTCTAAAATTTTCCATCTCTGTCATTTCAACTTCATCTCCGTGTTCATTATAAAACATTATTTTTCGGCGGCGATTTCGCATTAGATAGAACTCAGGTTCCAGTAATTTTTAAGGGACTCAAATGATGTTGAAAGAAGAAACACACCTTGTGGCATATTGAAATTCACCGCTTGGAGGGCTTGGCTTGTGATATTAATTTGGCATAAAATGTCATATTAAAAACCATGCAACTGATAAATTTGAAATTTAAATTTTTTCTAGCAGAACATTCGCTTCTGATTTGTTTCTTGTGCCCGTAATTGTTGTTATATTTATTTGTTCATCACAAAAACTGTTTACTGCATGCGAAATTTCTTTAAATTGAAACCTAATTGGTGGATTGAAACGCCCGTGGATTGAATGCCAAAATTCGGTTTTGTACTCCACTGTGTTTCCCTCCCATATTCGATCCATTATCATAACCTATTCCTCTTAAATCAGGCAATGATAGACCATATTCCCGTAAAAGTTCAAGAATTTTCTCTGTCATTTTAACTCCAGTATTACTGTCAATATCTACAAAACCAAAAAAAATATTCGCAGATTTCCATTTGATTTTCAACTTTATCTGGGGCTGACAAAATTGAAACAAAACGTACTATCACTGTCATTTATTCAGTGTGCGAAAGGTGCAGTCAACAATTATGGAATAATATTTACTAGATTTCAGTTTTTTAATGATTTTTTTCTTTGATCTGTATTTGAATCATTTCATTTTGTATGTTTTTTCCCAAATAATGTTGATAAATTTCTTTATTTTAATTCTTCTGATGTGTTCTTTCATTATGGGGTGAAGCTTAGCCAAAAGCTCCACAATTTTTAAAAACATACCATTGTCTTTCTTATATAATACATCTGATTTTCAACGTAACGCAATATTTTGAGTACCGTGCAGTTGTATTATAGAGAAGAGGCGCTTCAGAGCACTTCATCAATGCTTTGTATTTGGACACAATGGACACAAGAAAAAAAACATAGAGGCATCATACAAAAGATTTCAAAAAAATTCAAAATTCGAAAAAATGGAAGTAATTTTTGCGTGTGAAATAAAATTGGAAGAAATTTGTTGGATACAAATTGTACATTATCTGGCGAAATTGATGGTTATAATAAAAATAAAAAATTAATAAATAAAAATTGCTTTATAAAAATTTTTACATTACATCAAAGTGGCATGAAAATATATAAAATTTTGATAAAAATGAATAAATTTATGTGGTTTTCTAATAAGATTTAAAGCCCTTATTTATACGGATGAGTTACAAAATTCTTTGTTCAGTTTAAAAAAAATTACAAAAATTTCCTAAAATAATAAATTGCAATGAGAACATAATTTTGTCATACATTTCAAAATATTCAATTATATCCAAGAAGGAAAACTAAAATTTCAACAATAAAAACAATTTAATATCGTGTTCATTATCATTTATTTAAAAAATACGACGTAAAAATCTTTTCATCCTCGTGTATGCCCTACTGTGACGCTATCATTTGCAGTTGCTATCTGTATATCACAAGAATAAATTTTTTATATCACGACTGTTTTATTTAGGGTCATTATTTTGGGTATAAAACTAGGCAGCTATCTAGGGGCCGTCAATGTTTTAGGATCGGAATTTCTTTATTTTCTCTTAATGTATAAATAGTGACACTTTAAAACTTTCACTATGTACTTACAATATCAATAAAAATTTTAAATCCTTAAGGACAACAAATTTTGAATTCTCTGTCTAGAAAGTATATTAAAAATGAGCTATTTAATTATTATTATTATTATTATTATTATTATTATTATTATTATTATTATTATTATTATATTATTATTATTATTATTATTATTATTATTATTATTATTATTATTATTATTATTATTATTATTATTATTATTATTATTATTATTATTATTATTATTATTATTATTATTATTATTATTATTATTATTATTATTATTATTATTATTATTGTAACAAGTAAATATTTTTAATGAATGCTTTGACCTACCGGTATGGTTCACAAAGCGAACCTTGTCTAGGCCATATTTGTTCATAGTCCGCCACTGGTATATGATAATGAAACTAAATTATATCATGTAGTTATTTTATTAGTTTTATTAATTTAAATTTGCTTTATCTTCATTTCTTTTCAGACTATTGATTTGTATTTATTTAACACAAATTTTCGAAACGCTTGAAAAAATGTGTTGGAAATTCGTGTTAAATAAATAAAAACTTATTATTAGCGAAATTTACTGGAAAAAACATTTTGAGTTTTAGATTATAATGGATCAATTATGGAATGGAGATCAGAAAGGTTTATGTAAAACCCTGTTAGTAGTTTAATATGTATATTTAAATAATTTATTGTAAAAAGTAAGAAATGGAGAGGTTAGTAGTGGGTATTTTAATCCCGAAATCCCAGGATTTACATAATTTATGAAATTTTATCAATTAGCATAGAATTTTTAATTTTCTTTTAAAATATTGTATTATACAATTTGTAAATAGATTTAAAATTTTAAATTTTTATCGATAAGTAAGCCATGGGTATTTCTGTTGCAGAAATAATAAATTTCAGCAATTATTTTTTTAAATATCAATATTTTTAGTATGTTTGAATTTAAGAATGACAAGTGATATATTGAATTTTATATTGTTTTTGAATAATGGTTTTTTTAATTAATATTATTCGAGAATATAAATACTGGGATTTCGTGATTAAAAAAATAGTAATAAAAAATTAGTAACAAAAAAGTAATAGAAAACAGTAATCCTATGAAATATTTTTTATTTAAATTTTTATAATATTTCTTTTATTATTACTAAAAATACATTTATTTAATACTTATATACGTTTTTTCTTTAAAAATGAATAAAAAATACGTTTATTTAATGAAATACAATAATCTACAAATTACGACCCCGTAAACAAGACATAGAATAATTAGAATATAATATAGTTAAAAAAAGTCGAAGTCAAAAAAAATAAATTTCATAACCATAGGTGTAGACCGAATGATCGAAATGACTGAAAAGAAATAAAGATGAAGGAAATTGAAAATAAACCAATAGTGAAAAGAATAGAAGAACTTACTCATTGATGATTCGATATTACCATTCAAAAATGTGTAATAACAAAAAAATAAATGAAAAAGTTTATTTTTCTTTGATTTTGCATGACAATTGTTTCGTTATTTAGTCTATATTTATATTTACTGATATATTACTTATTTTCGTATTGTTCTTAACAGGCATCATCTTTATAATATTAATTTATATAAAACCTTTACTAGACAGTAATGTAAACTCTTGTCTCCACTTTTTTCATGGTCCCTGGGCAAAGATCTAATTAAAATCGTTGGTAGTCACTGAAAACCTTTTCCCCACAATACCCTTTTGCAGTTTTACACCTTTTAACAACTTTTACCCAACATTTTCTTACTTTTAAATAATTGGGAAATAATCGTGGGAAAACTTTACACTTAATTCTTTTAAGAATTTAAATGTTTGTAAGTACTTGAGCTTTTCCTTACATCAAAAGAAACTTTATTTTTTAGCTACATCGTATTTTCAGCAATGTCTTCTTTTGATTATTGGCTGACAATAATATTATTCTTTCGAATTTCGTCGATTTCAATGACAATTGTATTAAAAATAATTTATTATTATTATTATTATTATTATTATTATTATTATTATTATTATTATTATTATTATTATTATTATTATTATTATTATTATTATTATTATTATTATTATTATTATTATTATTACTATTATTATTATTATTATTATTATTATTATTATTATTATTATTATTATTATTATTATTATTATTATTATTATTATTATTATTATTATTATTATTATTATTATTATTATTATTATTATTATTATTATTATTATTATTATTATTATTATTATATTATTATTATTATTATTATTATACTATTATTATTATTATTATTATTATTATTATTATTATTATTATTATTATTATTATTATTATTATTATTATTATTTTTATTATTATTATTATTAGTATGAGTAGTAGTAGTAGTAGTAGTATTTTTATAAATATTTTTTTTTGAAAGTAATGGTTTGTTTTTAAATATTGGTTTACGGGTTTCCTGTTTAATACGGATTCATCATAATAATTATAATAATAAATAAATCACATTGAAACTTATATTTTATTTTTTACCCTGAAAAATCTCAAATGATGCCATTTTTTCATAATTTTTAATCTGTTCAAATGCGGATTTTGAAATTATAGAAAAAATAATTATTATAAAGCACGATTTAAAATAAATTCATTTATGAGCTTGAAGATTAAAATGAAATTTATTTATATTTTGAAATATGTTTCGAAAAAGTGATTTTGATTTAAGTAATAATACTTTATTTAGAAAAATATTTAGCTTCCTTTTGCGTTGGCGGACTTTGGCCTAGTCAAACTAGCTACATGATTAGTGTCTGTTATTTTTCGGGTCCCATAATTTTTTAATTTGTACTCATGAAATAGATAGCAACATTCTCAAACATTCTCTTTATACTTGTCAGAGAAAAAATCATTTTTAAGAAGCAATTGAGTCTAACAAAAAAATAGTGAAAAACAGTTACTAAATAGTAAAATTTATTTATTAAAAAGCTTGAAGACCATGAATCAGTAAATATATCAAAAACATCGATATATTTACTGATTCATAATCAAGCTTTTTAATAAATACAATTTTAAATAATTATATTTATGGAAAAAATATTTCAAAAAAAGACATAAATGAAATTAGATTTGAAAAGTTCATGAATGATAAATGAGATTTCTTTGCGCATTTCTCACAATATCCCCAGTAAATAGGGCAAAAGTGAAACTTGAATGTACCAGTTTAAACTTTTACGCAATTATGGAAAATAAAGTTTAATAAATTTTAGATTTCTCATTCATCGGTTATTTCCAGTGAACTTTTAAACAAAAATTTTCACTGCAAATACTTTTTATTTCCCTTCGCTAAATCAATCTAAGTGCTCCATCCGTCGAAATAAAGGCTAAATTGATAAAGTTTTTCATTTTTACAATAAAAAAATTACAAAAATTACAAAAATTTAAAATTTGTTGGAAATTTAGTAATGTTATTTTCTAATATAGGTGTAATTATTATAAGAGTAATGCATCAATGTTTATTAATATATAATATATATATATATATATATATATATATATATATATATATATATATATATATATATATTCTTATCCGCCATTTACAATAATGATATCTGAACAACAGCTATGGACATGAGACATTTGTATATTTTTAGATTACTTTTGTTATAAAAGTGATGACGCCTTTTTTTCTCATATATTCAAACCATGAATCAAATCCTTCGCTTAAAAAAAGTTAAACATGAAACTTTTTTCGAATATTCCCTAGAAATCATGCGGTATAGCATGCTTTCTCGTAGATATATAAAATATAAAGCTATCATTTCTACCATTTAATAATTTTAACTTGACTATTTTTTATCTCTTCCGAAAAATAAGTTTCAAGCATCATTAAAGAATGTATTTAGCTTCCTTTCCTATTCGTGAATTTTTTTGGTTTTGATTGTATTATATTTGGTCTAGATTAATATTTTCTTATTTGTCTTCTTATCGTGACTTTTATACTTTATAAACTAAATTTGTATTTTCTACATTTATTCATTATATACTTTCGGAAAATGAACAAAAAAATTATAAATTATAAATAATATATGCCTGTAAATATATTTTTTTTATTCACATATTATCAGTAATAATTTCATTTTTATATGAATTATTTTTTAACAAATATATTCACGTTTTTATTATGCAACATTCAGATAGATAAAACATTGCCAAGAGTCTAAGAAAAGAGACATCCATCTTGAGTTAACTAATAAAATATTTAAACTATTTTTATTTCAAAAAAAATATATTGTTCAAGTCTACAGTTGATGCTTGTCATTATTATAATACGGCATACCGTGTTTGTTCACATTAATTGTTCGCCTGCCTAAACATGTTCATCTTAGAAAAATACTTCAAAATACTGATGGAAATTAAAACCATCGAAACAACGAAAATAATAACATACCGATAAAAGATTCACACTGTCTCATCCGCTATCATATCACAAATGATACGAAATTTAGAATGAAAAATGCAATCAATTTTGGATAATTGTTACGACAGCTCGATAAGAGAGCATTTTCATCAGATCTGATGAAAAAAAAAAATATTTGACAACCTACACTCGAATAATATCGGTTTTTTTATGAACAGTTTTTTTTTATCATTGAAATATTGTATCGTTTTCATGTGAAAATTCAATAAGAACCGACCAATCACTGAAAGGTATCATGAAAATTGCTACAATTGAATTCTATAACACCTTTTTTTCAAATGATGAAATTCGTTTTACTGAATTTTATTTTTGATTTATTATTTTCGGTAGATTTCAATCGACAGTTTTCTTGTTCGCATCTTTAATAATTGTACTGAAACGCGATTTATTTTTTCTAAAATGTTTTCATGTGAGTTTAAGCAATTTTATCTCACTTTCAGCAGCAATAAAAATTTATATTTATAATAAAAATGTTAGCGCTTTTTTTTATTTGTATTTGTATTATTATTATATTTATCATCGTAATAATAAAAATAGTGATAATAGTAATAATAGTAGTAATTAAAAATAATGCGGAATAACCAAAATTTAGCAAAAAGGATTAAACGGAAAAAAATTAGAAATATTAAGCCAATTTTTTTAATTGATTTTTAAAATTTTAATTTGTTTTAATGGTTATTTTTTGGAGCGTATAAAGTCGACAACATAAGAAAATAAAGGAAAAGAAGGATTCAATTAGAAATGTTAACTAAATTTCAAATTTCAATGAACAGGGAACATTTTAGGGAAAAAGCTTTCAATTAATAAACACTATGGAAATTATATTTTAATAATAATAATTATTATTATTATAATAAAATTTAATCAGGTAATTTAAACAAACGATATTATGCATTGTTGAAATTTTGTGATTTTTAATATTTAAGTATAATAATGTATTCTAATGAAAATATTATTTCAACATACCAACAACAGTCATCCAAGGCCAAATTTGTTGGGCTCCTCCTTCACTTCGGGAATTGGAATTGTTTTCATTATCTGTGTATTTTTGATCGGTTCTTAACGGACAATCCATGTCAAATTTATCATCATCGAGCTCATCGATATTCTGCATTTGATTGGGATAGTTCGAATATAAACCAATGGCAAAGGAATTGAAAGATGACAATGACGTATTGTTATTGTTAGCACTTGGGAATGTATGGGACAAAGGCAAGCAGCCTTGATGTGAATCAGATAAAACTGGATCGGAATGTAAATCGATGTCAATTTGTGGTAAATTTTTCTGTTCAACTCCAGCCATAACTGAAGTAACTGGAAATGGCGGATAATGCCCACCGACTGCTGCTGCTGCCATTAAATGAGGCATACTGCTCGACCAAAATGTGTTTTGATTCATCATCTTACACGAATCATCGACCCCGGAACTAATGCCTCTCGTAAATAATTCCGGAAGATGTGATTTGTTGCATTTATCAAATGATTCCACTGTGAAATTATTCGATATTGTCGCAAGAAAATCATTTTTCATTGCTAAATCGTGATAACTTGTTCTGGAATCTGTCAACAGATCGGAATAACCAGGCCGAATTGAATCGCAAATTGAATTTTCGATCATAAAATTTCTAGTTTTCATTGGATTATCATTGTCAATAATGAATGCGTTAGCGTCAAATTGTTGCAAACAAGAACTCATCATAATTCACACAAAATATATAAATTTTTGATTATCTCGAATATATCATTGAGATCTAAAAATTTTGAATTCTTTTATAAGCTGTTGATTTTCACCATTTTTTTCTATTGGCGATTGGTTAGAAACAATTTCTTTTCTATCCTGATCAGCCAATCAGAATACGGAATTTATTCGCTTCTCGCAATCAAACGAATCTTACTTTACAGCGCATATTCACTTTAATTTGTAAACTCATTAACTTTGATGTCACCGACTTTGGCGGTGTCCAGGAAATAGACTAAGTCGTAAATCAGAATGGAGAACTGAAAAATAATATAATAATTTGTATCTTTTAATTACTCTATAGAAATCAATCTGAGTGATCAATATTAAATTTTTACATATACATTTGAAATATGGTTATCTTGTTTTAATAGATAATCACTTTTCGCTAGAATCAGATAATTAATTTCAAGATTGTTAAGCAAACAATATCATGAAACTTAGTCAACAAGTTCTATAAACATATAATTCTTCAAATTATAACAAGTTTTAAAATAATTTATATAAATAAATATAATATTTACACAAATCTAATTTAGATTTTTTTAAATTTCCTTCTCAATTTTCAATCTCTATTTAAATGATTCTTTACTTTTTTCCTACTTCTTTTTATCGAATCCATTTCATTTTATTATATTTACTCTAATAATTTACTATAAGAGTTTTAATATTATTTTATTGTTAGAAGAATAAAATAAATATAATTCAAATAAATCATAAGCCATAAAAATATCTAAAAAAAATATATCAAGTGAAAAAAAAACAAAAAAGAAAAATTCAATAAAAGAGGAATTAGAGAAAGACTAGTTAAATTTCATTCTTTTTTTTTTGAAATCCAGTTAACTTTACAAGCTCCCATGACCATTTCAACAGAATAAAAAGAGAATAAAAAGAGAAAAAAAATAAAAAGAATAAAAAGAATAAAAAGAGAAAAATAGGACATTTTGCAGGAAAATAGTTTTTGGCTTTTTTCAGAAACCAGGAACTCTTCGGGACAAGTACATTTGCAATTGGATTTGTATTTTGATGAATATTATTATATATTATTGTGTTGGAACAAAATATAGAGTCCCAATGTATATTCTAGAAAGCTTAATGTAAAAGATAAATTCCAAAAGAAAAGAACTTTTACTTTTGAAGTTCCCCATTAGGTATTACTCAAAGGTTTCTTTAAATAAATGAATTTTGTTTTGCATAATAAACATTTAATTAATTTAATTTTAATATGTCCTTTTTTCGTACTTTGATTGTATTTTATAGATTTTCATAGTTTCAAGACACACAGCGGATTATATCGTTTCAATTCATCTTTTTGATTTGGGTTCAAACTCATATTTTTACTCACTATGGGAATTCATGGCTATCTTTTATAAGTAAATTATTTATTGGTTTTTGGACATTTCTTGGTTAGCAATTCTTCTATATCTCTTTCATCCATCCTTTCAAAATAAGACTCTTTTGTTAACTTAGCGGGTTCTTGGTGATTTCTTGGTGCATCATCATCTTCAACTTCTAAATTGGAACTAACACTTATTTTCTTGTGTTTACTAGATATTTTTTCCAAAAGTCGTTCATGCAAGATGGTATTACCTCCACCCTACGAATTAGAAATATTGCCTTCGAAATATTAATTTTTTTCCAAATTTCTTGCATTGTAAGTCTTATTGGATCCATCCGTTTCATTCAAAAGTAGCTTAAATGTTCATTGGGGGTAATAGATTTTAAAATTTCATATATTACACCTTGATCCATTGGCTTTGATGAGGTATTTGGTGATAAAACACAGATTTAACATCTCTATCTAACATTCAAGATAGACAGGAGAACCAGGGGTATTAGCTAATATAACTAAAGCCTTAAAATCTAACTTAGGTCTATTTATTGTTACAAGCTTTAATCTCAGGAATAGCACGTGAAAACCCAGTTTTAAGTAATAATGCTATCATTCCAAATTTTTTTATTGGATTGCCATTAAAGGAAGTTAAATACTTTGAAAAGCCCTTCATGGGTCTAGGATTTTCTAATTGGTGAATAAGAAAAGGCTAAACTTAAAATCTCAATTTGCATTGCCACCTAGAAGAAGAGTTAATTTATCTTTACTAGATTTAAATCCTGGTGGAGATTTTTCAGTTTTCAATATGAATGTTTTATTTGGTAAGCGTTTCCAAAATAGGCCAGGTTCGCCACCATAAAAATTTGCATTAAAGCAGAAATTACCCTCATGAACTATACTTTTAACATGTTTTGAAATGGTCCGCTGTGACTGTAATATCTTCGCCTTTGAGAGCATTGGACGACTGAATTGAATTATTTAATTTGAATAAAGTGTATGTTTCGTGTTTATGCTGTTTTTACATATCTAATATGTCTTCCTTTCTCACCTTTCTCATTGCTAAACCCCATTCTTGAGTCTTAGGGACATATATGAAACCACTGCAAGTTATTAAGTATACTTAAAATATTCAAATAATAAAATGAAAATAGTATTTTAGATTCTTATTTCAATTATTCTCAAATGTAATAATTTCACTTTATTCATCAACCAAAACTATTTTGTTTTAAATATCTCAAAAGTCAACTTCTCATGTTTGACTATATATGGGCATTTGAACCCGTAAAGAGACTTTAAGTACCGGGCTATCAAAGAATTATTAATAATTTCATTTGCAATTTTATCCCACAAATTTTTGTCCTCGTCTTAACTTCTTATAAAGAAGACGCTTTTCAAACTTCGTTAGAAATTTATCACTGCTTATTTTTAAAAGATTGAAGATGACTTGCTGTATCAGAAGGAGTCATAAGAATTTTCATTTTCTCTGTTCTGTAGGTGCTTGCTGTATCTCATATCAATTATTGGCATACTTAAAAATTGGAAAGGATACATAAATATATGTTTATAATACAAAATCATTAGTATGGCTGCAATGGGTAGAAGTGTTATTAGGAATACCTCAGTCGTTCCACCTATAACCAAACATAACTAATTTAAACTTCGCTGTCAGCAATGCATTTCGTCACAATCGCCCACAGAAGCATCACTATTTTTATTTCTCATGTCTGACAAATGTATTATTTCCAGTACTTTTTTGATGAATTCAGGCCTTAGGTATTGAAATTACTTGTTTTTCTTTAGGGACAGTTCAAGTTGCGTGGCGTGTCGTTCAGAGTTACTCACGCTACTAGTTATTAAAAAGTTTCATTATCTACTGTTGTCAACTCTGGCGTAGTCCATTTATAAGACACATGTTCAAGGTATATAGATGAAGTTGGTTCAACACTTGTCCCATCCTTTTCACCTGATTCAATTTACTGATCAGGATTTCTACAAAATTACTTTTTAAATCTAAATAGCTTTGAAGTTGCTTCATTTGATTCACCTAAATAACCATTTCAGTTTCATATCTTTACTATCAATTATTCAACAGAAATTTATCATACAGACATTCCATGTTCTATCGACACATCTCACACAATTGCTCTCGGATTTTTGACTCAGTGGGAGTTTCATCATTTTGGGGTTTTCTTTTCTAACTTTTCGTTTCCGGTGTGACATTTATATTTTTAAGGTTTCATTCCCTTTTCCGCCAGTCATCACATTTCCCCCTCCCGCATTATTATTTGCGTGAGGTCTTTAAATCAATTCCATCTTGGTTGAGCCATAAAAGATTTATATTGTTCGTTTGGCTGCTTCTAGTTCAAGCGTTAGTAAGAATACACCAGTCGTTCACCCACGACCTCCCCTCAATAATTTTCTTTTTCCTGTCTGCGACGCATCCTTGATAACACAACTGTAATAATCATGATGGAACTCACGTAGAGTTAGGAATCGTTATTGTAGAGAACACCGTTTTCAAGACTATGTGCTTCCAATTCACTAAGGGTTCGTCTTAGAATTTTACATATTAATTTTTTATATTTTATAACATATTTATAAGCCGATAACTGTTTTATTTCTTCAATGTAAATTTTACTTTTCAAATTTTCAACAACCTTCCACTCTGTAGGAACCACACGTTCAGATGCCATATCTAGATCATGGTTTGAGTCGTAAAAATGCTATGGTAGTATAGTCGAAGTACATCATCTAATGGGAAAACATTCACTTTCCGAGGAATTTTATAAATTATAATTAAATTATAATTAGTAATTTGTACAATTAGATACGGCGATGATCTGATCATATTGGCTATCTCCAATGAGACCAGTTAACCAAGCTCTGTCATCAAGGTAATTTTTCCTACTTTACAAACGAAGTTTGAACATTCGATCTTGATGTTCCGATTGTTTCCTCCCTCTAAATCAAAGTTATATCATGAAATAATGCCATTATGATAGCAAAATAAAAATTGAATTCAAAAACACAGAATATAAATTGCATAATAGCGAAATACCTAAGTTAAGTCTTAGCTAGTCAGTTAGTGATATCCAATATGCTTTAGGCATCATATACATTCGGTATCGTTTTATTGCGTTTTTGTAAAGCGTTTGATTGGCACAAACATTGTGATAAAACATGAGATTTTTTATGAGCCATTTATCTTAGATTTTTACTTAGATATTTCTACAATAGGAAACTTTGATGCATTAGTGTAACCTTTTTTCGGCGTCTAATGAATTATAAAAAATATAAAAAACAATCCAATTTATATAGGATAGGTTTTATTTAAAAACGACTTTTTATTTTTTTATTTTTATTTATTTATTTTATTTATTTATTTATTTTATTTATATTATTATTTTTTTTATTTTTTGATTCCATAAAATATTTATTCGACATTAAATGAAGATATGAATTTAACCTGCAAAAGCTTCAGTTTCTATTCTTACAACGATGATTCTTTCGACATTCATTTTCACCAAATTTTGAAATTGGAACTTCAACGGCGATCAACGGCGATCAACGGCGACCAACGGTGATCAACGGCGATCAACGGCGACCAACGGGAAATGTTGTTTTAATTGTCCTAATTTTATTCATTATTATTAAAAAGAAAAAAAATATATTTTGACTAAATTTCCGTAAATCAATTTCTAAATCAATTAGCTGACTTATTGACAAAATTTAATCGTTTTTTAACATAAAATTAATTTATTTAAAACAGAATATTTTTAATAAAAACATATTGACAGAAAAGCGCAACGATTTGAATGGCGTTATTGTCTGAAATCGAGCTAACACGATCGGTGCGGCACTCGTCCCGACACAAATTGACAATCGGCCTCAATATTAGCTGCCAAGTTCACGAAATATCAACTGGCACATGACCTAAGGAACATTTCTGTGACAAGAGAACTGTTTTGTATGATTTGAGAAAAGTCAAAATGTAGAATGATGATTATTTAGTGATTTATTACCTAATTGTCTATGAAACTAAAGGGGTCTGAGAATAATCAACTGTTATAAGTTTTCTGAAAAATGTAATTTGTCAATGAATTCACTACTTCATTTATTTCCATTATGATTATAGATCAAAATATTTATATTCCAATGTAATATAGATTTTCGGCACAATTAACATTTAATTCGCCAGTCATAAGTCAAGAATTTTCAATAAATTTATTTCAATCAAATAATTCAAATTTTTATTTAATAATCTCACAATGACGATTTGAAAATAAATATAACCGTACTTATATCGGCAATTTTAACAGATATTTTAAAATTTCAACATTCAACATTCACTTACATAATTTGAAACTGTAGTTTATATTTTAAATTTTACACATTTGTTTCTTTAAAATTCCAACTAGATAAAAATATTTTTTTTTTGAATATTTTTTTTTAATTTTAAAACAATTTCAATTCTTAAATTTTCCTTCTCACAGTCAAAATAAAAATAAATGAAATATTGTAAGTAAACAGATCAAAGGTAAACAAAATATTTAAAGAATTTAATATAAATTATATTGAAATTGTGAAAATTAATTAAAATTATCATAACTTAAAAATAAACTTTACACACATCCAGACCAAGGCTCGACTGGCTCACCGGGATACCGGGAATATCCCGGGGGGCCTACTGGCCCACAAATATTGTCAAGTTTTTATTTTTTTAATGAAATAAAATTGAATTTTTACAATTTCGACAAATACTCAAATACTCGAAAAAATAATTGAAACAATAAAATTAATTGGTAAACTATGACTTAGTTATCGTAGTTTAAATGAATCTGGATTTAATTTGATAGACGAAATTTTTTTAGAATTACTTTTATTAATAAGTAAATTTGATCCCTTATTAAAAATCCACATAGAAGAATGTGTTTAAAAGAGTAAAAATCACCATGACAAAATTGGCACCAACAACAAAATGGGTAATCTCGTAACACTATTATCTAAAACTACAGCAAATTCTGTTATTAATGCTATTAATTTTCTAATGAAATAAATAAAGCC
>CAUHTR010005500.1:0-12183 GCA_959609185.1 Schmidtea polychroa | reverse complement strand
AATTCTATAGTAGGGTATTGTGTGGACCCGGGAACAAAGACATATGACGTCATCGATGACGTCACAAAGACATATGACGTCATACCCCTACCCCCACCCCCGGGGGAGGGGGGTATTTTTTTAAAAATTTTTTTTTAAATTTTTTGTTTTTTTAAATATATTACGTTGCGGTATTTTAAAATTTATATTACGTTGCGGTATTTTAAAAACTTATTTTGACTGTTAAGTTGACAAAATAAAATTATTATTACACACAATATAGTCTATCCGACAAAATATTCTGTTCCCCTATGGTCACACACACACAATGTATAAAAATATTATTAGTGTCCACACACGCAACAAGTTAGTGTTCTCATCGATAGCTATTGATATATTATTATTATTATTATTATTATTATTATTATTATTATTATTATTATTATTAATCTATATACTCCGAGTCTATCCGACAAAATATTCTGTCCCCTTATGGGTACTGCTCACAAGGGTACTGGTCACGCTCAACAACTCGCAAGGGTATTATTAAACAATGTAATAAAACACATATTATTATTATTATTATTATTATTATTATTATTATTATTATTATTATTATTATTATTATTATTATTATTATTATTATTATTATTATTATTATTATTATATAATTTCTATCACAAATCATGGTTAACAAAAAACATAGTCGAATATTATAAAATTTATAGTATTGTGTTAGCATACACTCGTTATAATAATTAGCAATATAATTTTTATGGTGTATCAAATCAAAACCTTTCTTTTACATTTATAGTCTATCAACCAATCAAAATCATATGGTATTAGTATAAATAAAACATTATATTTTAAACTATTTTAGAAATGTCGCAACAAAATTTTATGGAAAATGTTCTAAACGGAATTGTCACCGCGAATATAGTCGACAGCCTCAATTTCCTGATCAATCGAACCGAACAAATCATTGACGGTGAACATATCGATTATCAGCATATGATGGAGATGGAATCCCTGGAAACCAAGAAGTATTACTTCAATAGAATATTTCAGTGTCTTTTCGATGAAGACATGAAATGGACAAGGATAATTGTAGGATTCACCTACATGAAGATAATCATTGAAAAAGGTCAACATGACTCAGAACATTATTATCAGTGGTCTTTAGAAGTAAGATTTCTTTTATAATCTACATATATATATTTTAATAATATTCATTTCTAGATAATCAAGTCCAAGTTTACCCCATGGATAGAAGCCAATGGCGGATGGGGTGTATTAAATAAACTGGCCTGCAATTTTAAAGAAACTGATGAAATCAAAAGAAAAATGAAAAACTATATAAAACTTACAACTGGAGTTGTTATAATGTATATTTTCTGTAGATATATGAATAAAAATTAATGTTATTGTTTTTAATAGTATATTTAAATGAAAATAATTCAATTTTAAAATTTATTAACACATTCGCAGTCGTCATCTCCACATTTCATTATATTTTCAACGACATGATCAATACAATCATTCGTAATATTATCTTTAGGTTCCTCTATAGGTTCATAGATTTCGTCATCAATTTCTTGAGTATCGGTTTCTTCCTGATCGTCAAATCCTGAATCTTGACTCTCAACTACCCAGACGATATTTAATGCATTTGTAACAGTTAATATATCCTCAATTTTTACACCAGATATTTCTGCTAATTTTTCCAACAAAAAGTTGATTAATAATTCTAAATAATAAATAATTCGGTATTTAATTAATCATGTTAACCTTTTTCTGCAGTCATTTTCATCACTTTAAAACTATATTATAAGTTTGTTTATAGATTTTCTTTGTTAAATTTGCATGTCATTTGCATTAATGTTGCAATTAATAAAGAGAAAAAACAAATATGACTAATACATTTATTAAATATAACATTAAAATAGTTGTGAAAGTCTAGCAGACATAATTTTCCAAATTGGAGAATACACATCATTATTATCAACTTTATATCCTTGGATTGCAATTGTTATATACCAATTTTCGTTTTCTTTGAAACCGATTTCATCAAAGGAATCATAAAATCTTGCATATCTGTTGTTGAACCATGCATGTTGATTACAAGATAGATTCGTATTCAACCGTTTGAAAACCTCATCAATAGATTTAATATCTATCATTGAAAGCGTGCCGGATAAGAATTGAAACTTAGTTGGAATTAGCTTGATCGGTGACGCCAATTTCATATTGATTTCTTCTTTTAAAAAATACATTTTATAGTTGTGGAACATTTGAACAGGTTGTACAAGTTCTGGAACAACTTTTGGCTTTTCAGTGCTTGAAATTTTCTTTGTCATCGTGAATTATGATTAAAATGAAATGGTACAGGGTTTTTATACCTATGACTATTGTTTATCAACCAATCAAATTGCTGTATGTCTTTGTTTAAATTGCATGTCATTTGCATTAATGTTGCATTAATGTTTTTATTATAAATATTGTTTTTTATTATTATTTCTAATATTACTATTATTACTTATATTATTACTATTTCTATTATTATTATTTCTATTTCTATTATTTCGATTTACAAAAACAAAACAATTCAACATAAAAATTTATTTTGATACAATCTGACTCGAGTGGTGATTTCTCAGTCTTCACCAAACACCATTCAACATATTGTTGATAACGGAAATTGCAACAGCTACATCCGAAAATGCAAGGAGCCTCTGGTTTCATTTCTTTCATCACCCTTCCTATCTTGACATCCCATAGAAAGGTGTTTATTATATCGAATATCCAGATTCGTGTTTGGTTGTATGCCAAATCCGGAATGATAGCTGGATCTCTATCTTGTAGAATTTCATTTAATTCTGGATAATAGAAGCATAATCTTTGCAGGATAATTGATTGATACTGATCTGTAAAAATATATATATTAATGTAATAATAAAAATTTGAAATTACCATAATTTGCATGCTCTTTCATTGAGGTGATTGCGGAACTTTGTATGTTGTACATTTTTGTTGAATAAATGACAACTAAACCGAAAACATTTTGTTATAAATAATCATCAGCCAATTAGATTTCGACCAATCAGAATCATGCATTTCAATTGCATTGAATTTGCAATGATAAATAATTAATTAAGTGATAATAAAAAATCTAAAAATTCATTTCCTTCAATTATTGATTTAATTTCAGATATGATATTATCAACTATACATTTGTAATCAATATTTTTTATTCCAAGAATTACTATCTTACCGCTAGCGAATATATTTACACACATAGGGTTATATTTTATATATCTCAAGGCTGGAAATAATTCTGGTTCGTAAACACATGGTATTAATTTAGCCAATTCATTTAAATTACAAGAAAAACCTATATCGGAAGTTACGGTTATCGATTGTATTTCTAAATCATAAACATTATATTCACTAGCTTTGATTATTTCCTTACACCCCATAATTCTACATTTACCAGTTTTGAAATATATTATTGGATATTTTTTACTTCTATTGATGAGTTGTTGTGGTTTCCCCTTTGGAAATACCATTTTTGATACATCAGCTTTTGCCCTGTAATTTATATTTGAAAGCATTTTAATGAAATAATTATAAAAAACTCTGTTATATATAGTTATTTTAAAAAGGAGTTCATTTAAATTATCAATATAAACAATAATTATATATATATAGTTTAAATTTAAAAAATGGAATTACGAAATGATGCAGTATACCAAATCGTTGGTCCAAGTGGTAGCGGAAAAACATTATTTGTTTGTAAATTACTAAAATCAAATTTGTTCAAAACAAAATTCAACAATATTTATTGGCACAGGGGCGCCGATGAAGAACATGGATTGACACAATCAAGTTTCTGTCAATTGGAAAACATGAAAATAGTAAAGGGTTTTGATAAAAACTGGTCAAGTCGTTTGAAGAAAGATGATGTCATCATTATCGATGATTTGTATCAAGAAGCCAATAAAGAAAAGGATTTTAATAATTTATTCACAAAAATCAGCAGACATGTTGGTGTAACAGTTATTTTCATAACACAAAATCTATTTCATCAAGATGGTGCACATCGAACACGTAACTTAAATGTACAATATCTAGTTATTTTCAAGAATCCTAGAGATGCAACTGTCATTGATTTTCTTGGACGACAAGCATACCCTAATAACCGTAATTTTCTTATCAATGCATTTCAAGATGCTACGAAAATACCTCATGGGTATATATTTCTCGATTTCACACAACAATGTCCTGATGATATACGGGTAAAAACAGATATTTTCAACCCAAAAGGTGCCATGGTTTATAAACAAAGTTCAAAACAAAATTGAAAACACATAAATCATGTTTTCAAAAACAAGGATATCGAATAAAAAACAACCAAAAGTTCCACCAACAACTATTTATACTCCATCTAAAGAACTTATTACAGAAAATTTTCCTGCAATGAATCTTATTTCGAAAAATCCTAAACCTAAACCTAAAAGTAAAACCACTAAGAAAGTAAAAGTTGTTAAAAATCATCGGAGTTTCCCGTTTTTCAATACATTGTTAAAGGCACCCAGTATGAAAAGAAACAGTATTTTGCAATCTTTTCCAAATTATGTTGTCGATGATTTACTCGATATTATACTTAAAGTAGTTGGTTAATTATTATTTGTTTCGCGTCTGTGTGCGCTTTTTTCTTTGTTTTGGTTGTGTGCGCACACAGACGCGTAAAATGGAGGGTGGAAATTTTAATCTGATCTCGCGTCTGTGTGCGCTTTTCTTTTCTGGTTTTGGCTGTGTGCGCACACAGACGCGAGCAAGAGGTAGTTTTTCAATTTTTTGAATTGGGTTGAATGTAATTTTGAGTTTTAGATTTATCGATTTCGAATGGAAGTTTGTTGAAGGAGTTCTCTTCGATTTTGGTTGGAATTTATGGAAAGTAACAAAGTTACAAATTATGGATTTAAATATAACGGGGAATTGATGGATCTCGATGATTTAATGGCAAGGTTGAATAGAACCCGCAGCAAAATGGAAATAGAAACTATTTGTAAAGACGATGTTATCAGATCTAGCAAATCGCTTAAAGTTCTGGATAATGGATTCTCTCTAATCACATTATCTCGAGACCGACAATTAGTTCAATCTGTACCTGGTGAATTGAATATGGCTCAAACAAATTTGTTGAAATGTGCTCAAGATCAAAATGGCCGAATCGATATTGTTTTGTGTTCAGAAAGGAATAATATGAGATCAAATTTATGTGTAGCTACACAAGGACAGGTTCCAAATAAAATGATTGAGAAGAGTTCAGCTACGAGATTGTTTAATATTACTGAAAGTACTGGAGGTGTTATGACTGCTATGATCCCTGATTATCGATCTCAAGTATGGCGTGCACAAATGGAAGCAGCTCGATGTCGATATGAACATGTATATAAAAATAAAATGATTATGTGTGATGATTATTATTCTGATTATTATGAATTCGCGAATGAACATGGTAGCAGAGCGTGGTTCCGGCTAGCCAGCCGGAACAAGGTAATTGATGATTGTAAAATGTATTTTTTGTATTTATGTATTATGATAAAAAATGTAATAACAACTAATATTTCTGTAAAATTAAACATCCTCCCTTCCCTATCGAGCGTGGGAAAGTGCTGCTATGGGCCCCAGCACTCTTTTAAAGGGGGAAGCCAGGGGAACAGGGTAAAGAACAGAGCCGAGTCAAGGGTGAGGGCGAGCGGGGTAATGGGTTTTGAGTTGCGAGGGGAAAATCAAATATTTGTCAAGACTCTTACTGGTAAGACAATTACTCTGGACGTTAAATGGAACGACACAATTGAAAAGATAAAAGGAAATATCCAGGACAAAGAAGGAATTCCGGGAAATTATCAAATGTTAGTATACGCAGGAAAGCAGTTAGAAAATAAAAGAAGATTGAACTATTATAGGATACAAGTAGGGTCGACACTTCATTTGTCACTCAGGCTGTGCGGTGGCAATGACGAAGAGATGTTAGAAGAAGAATTGTGGAAAAAGAGAATGAAAAAAGGAAAATTAACGAGATGGAGAAACAAGATTCTGAATGATATAAAGAGTAAGGATGTTAGCAAATGGTTGGAAGAATATGAAGATCTAAAGGAGAGTCTAGATGAAGAATTAAGAGATCTAAGAGTGATCAGTGAAAAATTGCATAGATTGGACATCACTGCAATCTTAGATAAAGACCTGCAGGAGATCGAGGAAAAACATCAAATAATTGGGGCATTGATGGAAAGAAAAGCAAATCAATCTTTTATGGAAAAGAAGGAAAAGGGGAATGATGATACAATCAAGGAGAATAATTCCGTGCATAAAAGAAAACTGGAAAGTCTACAGAAAATTACAATACCTGTCTTTGAAGGCAAGATGAAAGAGTACGAACCATGGAAGGCAGCTTTTACGGCGTGTGTTGACGAAGCGGAAGGTGATGAGGTTGAAAAGATGTTTCACCTGCACAAGTACCTTCACGGAGAGCCATTAAAGTTAATTGAAAATCTTGGATATTCGATAGAGGCTTATCAAATGGCAAAAGAGAAGTTGGATAGGCGATATGGTGGGGATGAAAGGATATATTTATCAATGTTAGAGGAGATGGACCAGTTCAGGCCAATTCGAGAAGGAGATTTGAAGGATCTTGACTTATTTGTTGGATTATTAGAAACAGTCACCGTGCGATTTAAATCCACTGGGAAAGAATCCGAGTTAAAGGCTGGATATCTGTTTCAAAAGTGTTTGGGCAAGTTAACAACGGATCTTGTGTATAAATGGAAGAAAGAGAAAATAGAAAAGGAATTGCGGGAGACGATAGAGGATTTGAGAAGATGGATACAACAAGAAGCGGAGATCCTAAGGTCCACTAACGAGGTCGTGTATGGGACTCAACCATGCACCAGGGCTTATGATGTGTCAAGAGTAGAAGGCGTGTCTAGAGAAAGAGAAAGCTTCAATCCAGGAGGTTGGACGCATTTTACGGGGCAACCAGATGGCAGAGTTAAAAGGGGAACGGTCACACAGGTGAATAACTCTAACGGCTATAGATCAGAGTGTGTACAATGTGGTGGTCAACATTACCTAGACCAATGTGACAAGTTTAAGCAACTCACAATTTCAGAAAGGAAGAGAGTCATCGAAGAAAAGAAACTGTGCAGGAATTGCTTCAAAGGAAATCACATGGCCAAGGAATGTCGTAAAGAATCTTTCTGCAAGGTTACCGGATGTAAGCAGAGACACAACGAATTACTAAATGAAAACGCATCAATGAGGACGGGTCAGAGTTATTTTGCGGTAACTGAAATGTTCAATGACGAGTTACGGGCATCTCGAGGACTTGAGGACACGCCACTCGACAGGAGTAAGGCATCTAATGAAGAGCAAGGAGCTCAGAGTCATTTAGATGGTCAAATATTCAATTCTGGAAGAACTAACGAATTAGTTAACGTTATGACAATCACACAAAATGTTCAAGGAAAAATGAATACGGGGGAAAAGCAAGATGAGGCTTGCCGGGCTGGTGAGATCATAAAATTATCTGACGATAAAATTGTAGAACCGAAGACAACGGAAGTGATGAGTAATTGGGAAAAAGACAAA
Source organism: Schmidtea polychroa (assembly GCA_959609185.1). Classification (NCBI taxonomy): domain Eukaryota; kingdom Metazoa; phylum Platyhelminthes; order Tricladida; family Dugesiidae; genus Schmidtea; species Schmidtea polychroa. Next base: position 4,551 of record CAUHTR010005500.1, on the reverse strand, counting down.
CCAAAATCAGAGGATTTAACGCCCGAGGCGGCGGTTAATGATATGCAGGACGACGAAGGGGAAGTTAATCGATTAAAAGAAGAACGTGATAATGTAAAAGGGGCAGAAGACTCCAAAGGGGAGAGGCAAAACAAGGAGACCAGTATGGTATATGGGAAATCATGGGAAACTGTACGTGATAATGATCAAGGGGCCAAAGAAGTTTTGGAAAAATTGAAAGAATCATCGGACAGTTTCAAACAACAAGGATCACTGGAACTCGCTTGCACACCTCTAAAGATGCACATGAAAGACAAGGTGTCGATTGGGGAATCGAAACACGAAGCAATCAAAGAACCACTTTGTAGGATGCTTGTAAAAACATTAAGTGAAAACTGGTCACAAAATGAAATGCAACAGGGAAAAGTGTGGAATATGGAATTGGCGAAAAATGGAGAAATAATAATGGAGAGATTACACCTAAACAAACTGAACATGGACAGCTGCTTGGCCGAGTATGGCGTTGGTGGATGGAGAATCCACAACGATCTTTCAAAAAAGGTGCGTGGCGCGGCGGCTTATATAATACAAAGATGGTTGTGTGAGGGTTATTGGAGATGGGTTTGTGAGGGTTATTGGAGATTGAGCCATAATGCAGGAAATGAAGGGGAGAAGGGATAAAATGGCGAGGGAAATGCAGAAAATGAAGGGGAGAAGGGATAAAATGGCGAGGGAAATGCAGAAAATGAAGGGGAAAGGGATAAACTGACACGGGAATGTATCTTCAAAGTATGTTTGAGTATAAAAGAAGAAGGAGAAGCTGATGGGGATTTGAGATTGACACTAAGGTGTCAAAGGGGGGAGGATGGTTAATTATTATTTGTTTCGCGTCTGTGTGCGCTTTTTTCTTTGTTTTGGTTGTGTGCGCACACAGACGCGTAAAATGGAGGGTGGAAATTTTAATCTGATCTCGCGTCTGTGTGCGCTTTTCTTTTCTGGTTTTGGCTGTGTGCGCACACAGACGCGAGCAAGAGGTAGTTTTTCAATTTTTTGAATTGGGTTGAATGTAATTTTGAGTTTTAGATTTATCGATTTCGAATGGAAGTTTGTTGAAGGAGTTCTCTTCGATTTTGGTTGGAATTTATGGAAAGTAACAAAGTTACAAATTATGGATTTAAATATAACGGGGAATTGATGGATCTCGATGATTTAATGGCAAGGTTGAATAGAACCCGCAGCAAAATGGAAATAGAAACTATTTGTAAAGACGATGTTATCAGATCTAGCAAATCGCTTAAAGTTCTGGATAATGGATTCTCTCTAATCACATTATCTCGAGACCGACAATTAGTTCAATCTGTACCTGGTGAATTGAATATGGCTCAAACAAATTTGTTGAAATGTGCTCAAGATCAAAATGGCCGAATCGATATTGTTTTGTGTTCAGAAAGGAATAATATGAGATCAAATTTATGTGTAGCTACACAAGGACAGGTTCCAAATAAAATGATTGAGAAGAGTTCAGCTACGAGATTGTTTAATATTACTGAAAGTACTGGAGGTGTTATGACTGCTATGATCCCTGATTATCGATCTCAAGTATGGCGTGCACAAATGGAAGCAGCTCGATGTCGATATGAACATGTATATAAAAATAAAATGATTATGTGTGATGATTATTATTCTGATTATTATGAATTCGCGAATGAACAGTAGTCAAAGGCAAAATTAAAATCAGTAAATCTAAAAAGCAATTATTGAGTAAACATAGGAAACCATTGTTATCTTTAGTAAATAATAAAAATCGTCAACAAATGAGAAAAATTATATATAAACAACAAGGGGGATTTATCGGTGCATTGATACCTCTGGCATTATCATTATTAGGTGGAGTTGTAGGAAATCAATCATAAACAATGGGTGCTAATCCTTCATTACCAGACATTAAATTTAATTTTAAATCTTCTTGTTGTAATGGAGAAGATTTGGACGAACCCCGAAGACGAAGCCGGTTTCGGTGGAGTGGCAAAATTAAACAAAAGAGTTCCGAATTCGAAAAAGGAAACCCAGAAGTGGTTATCAGATCAGCTTGTGTACAGTTTGAACAAACCAATGCAGAAACGATTCCCAGCAAGAGTATATAAAACATATATAAAACCGACTAGAGCCATTAAATTTCTTAGGGATTCCAGGTAGGTCTTGGAATTCAGCCTTATTAACTTTAAACTCTCCAATTGAGCTCCTCACCGATATGGAGATGTATAACTTTTTCGAGGGCGGTATCCATGGCGGACTAATTTTTTGTAAATAAACATTATGTAAAAACAGACCCGGATACCGCTTTGCTTTACATAGATATAAATAATTTATACGGTTGGGCTTTAAGTCAACCATTACCTTGCAGTGACTTTGAATGGGTTACTGATGATAATTTATTAAATAATATAATTGTTGAATGCACAACGGTAGATTTAGATCTGCTTGATTATGGTTATACCATAGAAGTGGATTTAGAAATACCGACGTCAATTCACGACAAACTGGACGATCTTCCCGTTGCCGCTGAAAAGATGTGTGTACCGGGTTCGAAAATAGAGAAGCTGTTGCTTACACGCAGCCCCAAGAGGAACTACGTTCTTCATTGGAGGCTTCTACAAATATTTATTAAATTAGGTGTTAAAATATCAAAAACACATAGAGCAATTAAATTTAAACAAGATAAAATTTTCAAAAATTATATTAACATAAATACGGCGTTACGAGCAGCGTCGACAAATAAACTCGATAAAAATTTTTATAAATTATTAAACAACAGTCTTTACGGCAAGACTGTTGAAAATCTTAAAAAACGTATTAATTTACGTCTGTGTAATTCTTCACAGAGATTATTAACATTCTGTTCGAAACCGACTTTCGTAAATCCACGAAAATCGATGATGACTTGATTTCGGTTTTATTGAGGAAGGACATAGTGTGTTTGAATAGACCTAGTTACATTGGTCAAACCGTACTTGATTTATCCAAACTCAGGATGTACCAGCTGCAGTATGAAGAGTTGCAAAAATATCGCGACGAATTCAACTGCGAAATTAATATCGTTGCTGGGGACACAGATTCCTTCTTCTTGGAAATTAAACATTGTAGTCTTGACATTCTTTTACCTGCGATGATTAGAGATCAATTATTAGATACTTCGAATTATGACCCAAATCATCCTTTATATAGTAGGAACCTTGATTCTGTCATTGGTAAATTCAAAGACGAGAATAAAGGGTTATTATATAAAGATTGGGTGTTCTTGAGACCTAAATGTTACAGTTTGATGGGTGATGAGGAAAGTATGAAGGCTAAGGGGATAAGTATGAAAGATACTGGACTAACACATCAGTCGTATCTAGATTGTTATTTAAATGATAAAATATACACAGTACCTCAGTTTAGAATAACGTCAAAAAATCACCAACTTTTTAGTATTAAAAATAATAAAAGAGCCTTGACATGTAGAGATGATAAGCGAAATTGGGTGGATAAAAATCAAAGTTTGGCCTATGGCCATTATAGGGGCGGTGACACCGTTATATTTATAGATTCAACGGAAGCTATCTCAGCAGATGATACAGATTATTTCCATGATCCAGCAGATGATAATTATTTTGGACATGATTATTTTCGATGATGTGTTTAAATTATTTAATAAATGTATTAGTCATATTGTCTTGAATATTTTTTAACACTAACTTTGTGAACAATTTTTATACATTGTGTGTAATAATAATATGTTAAAGTTTTGTTAGTTACCTTTATGACCTTTACCCAGTGTGTTAATAAATTTTAGTGTATATTTAAAGTATAATTTCTTTGTTAATGTTTTGTCTTGAATATTTTTAGCAGTACATTTGTGACCTTTACCTTTGTGAGCAGTACCCATAATAATAATAATAATAATAATAATAATAATAATAATAATAATAATAATAATAATAATAATAATAATAATAATAATAATAATAATAATAATATGTGTTTTATTACATTGTTTAATAATACCCTTGCGAGTTGTTGTGCGTGACCAGTACCCTTGTGAGCAGTACCCATAGGGGGACAGAATATTTTGTCGGATAGACTCGCAGTATATAGATTAATAATAATATATCAATAGTTATCGATGAGAACACTAACTTGTTGCGTGTGTGGACATTAATAATATTTTTATACATTGTGTGTGTGTGTGACCATAGGGGGGAACAGAATATTTTGTCGGATAGACTATATTGTGTGTAATAATAATTTTATTTTGTCAACTTAACAGTCAAAATAAGTTTTTAAAATACCCCAACGTAATTTAAATTTTAAAATACCACAACGTAATATATTTAAAAAAACAAAAATTTTAAAATTTAAAAAAAAAATTTTAAAATTTAAAAAAAAAAATTTTTTTTAATTTAAAAAAAAAATTTTAAAAAAAAAATACCTTTCTCCCCCGGGGGTAGGGGGTATGACGTCATATGTCTTTGTGAAGTCATCGATGACGTCATATGTCTTTGTTGCCGGGTCCACACAATACCCTACTTT